>JAIPRM010010118.1:0-14057 GCA_025469315.1 Stegophylla sp. TES_Ste_2020
AGTTTTTTCCAAAAAAAAAAATTGAAGAATTGAGAAATTCAAAAAATGACCTCTCTAAAGTATAATCTAGAGGCAAATCCGGTTTCAAAAAGTTATTGATCGAAACTTTTGGACAAGTATTTTTATACGAAAATAAGTTGTACACAGAAAAAAAATAAAAAATAAAAAAAATAAACATCATTGTAAAAACACTAGCTTCTTCACTTCGCTCAGAATCTAAAATATAATATGCAATGAATAGCAATTGTTTGAAAATAATTATTCTTTTTACTATAAATATTTGTTATTAATAAGTAAATACTTTTGGGCAGTAAATTTTAAGAATTAAATGTTACAATAATGTACCTTTACTGATGCAATTCCCCAAGCAGCAGTTTTAATACCGCAGATGATAACTTTCACTAATGTTTTACATTCTTGTAAAGTAAATAAAGCTGTTGGAGATGGAGTGAAAACATATCTAATCTTTTCTTGCTGTTTCTTCCCACTAGTGCCATCAGTTAGGTCTTTTTGTTCCTTTTTTACATGATCATCAATATTTTCACTTTCATTCGCATCTAGAATCTGTGATGATTCAGATGGCGATGTTTTATTATTACTAAAATTGTAAATTTAAATTAAATAATAAATTAAAATTTTTTTTTAACTATTGAACATACTTTTTAGAAATTATAGCTGGTATGTATAATTTAGAAACCACTTTGAGCTTCAGTACATAAATTTGAAGAATACGTATTAAAAGATCAAAACTAACAGTTTCACCTTGAGTACACCTTAAATTTGGAACTTCTTCACCATTCCTCTGCCTAATACAATCAACTAAGTTCATCAACATTTTGCAGCACATCAATTGAATACTGAAACATTTAAAGATTTGAGTAAAATGTTATGAAATTTTATTTTTTATTTTTCTTACCTTGGAGTTAAATTATGATCGTGTACATTGATTGCAAATAGGTTAATAGCTTTGACTATTGTTGGAAGTGATAAGTGATTACGGACATGATGAATAAGATCAGCAATAGTACTATAAGCTAATGGTTTTAAATTTTCTGTAGTAGTCCATCCTTTACCAAGTAGTGTATTTTCATCAAGTAGTTTGTCCATATATGGAATAAATTCTATAAATGTAATCAAAATAAAAATAAAATTTAAAAATATGTTTTAATTTTCTTTACTTATTCTTAAATCTGTATTGAGAATATGTCTTGATGCAATTAAAAGCTCTTTTCGAAGATGTGTAACCTCCATAGGACATGATTCCAACATTCCAATCATGCCCTCAACTAATTGAGTAGAATGAACAGATACTATATCTGTAAATGGCTTAATAACAAATGCTAGATAGGACAAAACTTTTATTTGGGCTGATATCAGTTCAACCAAAATTGCCTTGTTATAATTTGAATGTGCTCTAAAAACATATTTTACACAATTTTTATTTGTTAATTAAATACTTAGACTAAAATTTTACTTATAAAGTATTGATGGCTGTAAAGGTATGATCCGTATAATAGTTGGAATATATTCACTAAGTTCTCTCTTAACATTATCTTTGTAAAGTTGATAAATAAGTACAATTGCTATAGGCAATTCTTGTAATATTTTTAATGATGAAATACTTCTTGGAATAACGTTATACTAAAACATAATTATTATAAGATGAAAAAGAAATAACAAATTTCATTTAAAGTCAGAAAAAAGAATAATAGAAACATTGTGATCCTTAGATTCAATATAATATACATTATAAATAATGGTTTATTGGATAGTATACAATATATGCCTAATAAATGATAAATAAAAAAAAATAAAGTCATGAATACACAAGTATATAGCAGTATAAATTTATATATGTACAAAATTCAATGTTTTAGATTAAAATTGAAATTTTTTGTTTGTCAAAAACCAATGACTATGTGATGCCTATTAATTAATATTTATTATAAATTATATATTATGAGTGTTTACTGTATTATTCTGATAGACAATTTTATTATGATGAATACTACTTTTGGGAGGTTATTTTTAAAAACAAAGATAATCTACCAATAATTTTAAGAAAACAGTGAAATAGTGTATGTTTTACTAAATTTTCATAAAATCATTAAAATAAGTAATTTTTTTTTTTTTTTTTTTTAATGCATTTGAAGAAAGAACTTTTACTTAACTGATTTTATTCAATAAAATCCTTACACAATTTTAAGTTTAAATTAAGCTAAATATTTTATTTTACTAAGATTCTGTGCATAATTTTCTATTTATCTATTATATTATATAAAAAATGTTTGTAATGATTGGCTTTTATTTTAGATCTATTAGATATTTTCTAAATTTTTTTTGTCGACTCATGTATTGACAAAATATTGCTATAAAAGTTTACATTAAATATCAGTTTATTATAAAATCATTAATAGTTTTTTAATATTTTAATAATACTATGAATATTATATAATAATACATATTAATCACATTTTCGTTAAGTAAAACACAAATTATTTATAAACTATGATTAAAAATAGTATTAATGTTATTAGGTATATAAGATGTTTTGAGCAGGGATATTTTTTTCAATAATTTAATATTTAGTAAATGTGCATACTGCATATATTCTTTAATCTATTTACCAATAAACCAATGCTTATAAGTGAATAAATTTAAAAAAGATTAATTAGACAAAATTTTATATTGCATAATGTAAATTTATTTGAATATATCATTTAAAATATTAATAATAATGAAATTTACCGTTTCTTCACAATTGTTTTCAGGAGTTTCGCAACGAATGAGGATAGTTGAATATGTGTTATCTAGGATTTCACTTATATCAACTGTAGACAAATCATTAATGCAAAGTTTTTGTTGAGTTCTCATACTAAATATTTTGTCCATATTATCAGGTATATCCCAATAAATTTTTTTAGTAAGTTGAAGAAATTTACTAATCTATTAATAACATACATAATATATATTATTACATTTTATCAGTATTAAAAAAAGTGTTCATAAATTACTTCAGCATTATACGGAGGTCTAAAATTTTTTTGTAACTCAACAATAATTCGTATACAAGAAATTCCAATTTGTTCATTATCAGTTTCGATGAGTTTCATACACAATGTTACAAGACGATCAACATAAGGTTTTAGAAATTCATTACATGGTAGTCTGTATATCAATTCTAATACAAGCTTACGTACTTGCTATAAAAACACAAGTTGTATTAAAATATAATAAATATTAGTTTAAAAGACTTGGTTTAGGTCCAAATCAGAATATTATTATTTTGTTAATAGATTTTTAATAAATGCATATTTTTAAAGTTACCTTAACCATTAACTATACAATTTGATATCAACACCATAGCAAATTCATGTTTGGCTATCTTATTTTGCACTCCTTACATAAACATTAAATAATATAGGGAATGTAGTTGACAAATTAATTAAGTTAACAATAAACAAATAAATAATAATAATCAGGGCTCGGATTTTAGAGCATTTGCTTATTATTTAGTAATTATTATAGGATACAGATACAAATAACAGAGTGAGCTATAAATTTGTTTTATGCACCAGGGACTCAGAACATGAAATTTTATAATGCTATATTTGCATATTTGAAGAATTTTAGGTTTATAACGCTACTTTTCAAGTTTTGGTGCTAATTTTCATAAAATAACACTTTATTTTGTATTTTCATAAATCTAGATAATATAACGAGTTATGAAAATTATATAAATATATAAATAAAATAAATAAATACCCACATTTTCTTTCATATTAAAATCTATTTTTAAATTGGTCTATCCAACAATAAACAATTATGAGTCTCTATAGCTCGTATCTATATATTTTTGTCTAGAATATTGATTCGTTTTTTATGAGCAGAATACATTTTTATTTTTGCTATTTTCCATGTTTTTAAGGCATATTATAGTTATTTTTAATGCTATAAATTCCGAGCCCTGACAATAATAAATAAAGAATACATATATACAGTGTGATCATGTTCTCAGGTACCACCAAATATCTCAGTTGGATGACGTCATATTGAAATTAATTTTTTATAGCGCTTAAGGTGTACTAAAATTCCATTTTTCAATGATTTTAAAATTCTTAACCCTTGCAATATGGGTATATGCAATACAACTTTTATTTTTTTAAATGGCAACCCTTATTTTTTCCTACATATTCGGAAAGATTGATTTTTTTAAAACAATTTTTGTATAAAGTCTTTTAGATTCTGAGTGATAGCAAGGAATTTATTGGTTTTACAAATCTGTGTTTTTTCTTTTTTTTCGTATTTATGTCATCAAGATTTCGGGTATAGATACTGGTCCAAAAGTTTTGATCAATTACTCTATAGATCAGAAATTTTGGTGTAATAAAATTTTTACAGACAAATAACTGAATGTTTTATGAGGTTTTAATTGCAGAAAAATCGGGAAAAAGTGTTGACAAATATTCTGGAAATACCAAAATAATTATTATCATGTAATCAATTTTAGTTATTTAGTAATAACTTCCAAACTAATAAAGATAGAGACTTGAAACTTTCACCAACTACTAAAAATAGTCATGCGCAGTATAAAACTTTCAAAAACATTTGACCAATTTTGAAGTAAGTACAGCATTTTGAAAATTTCGGAACTTTCTCGTTTTTTGTTAGTTTTTAATTCATAATATTTTAATGTATGTATACTAAGAGCTGAAAATTTAATACAAACATACTCATATGTTAATATGTTAATTGGTTAATAAGTAACCATTGGTTAATATGTTTAACAAATGGTCCTAAAAAAATCTCAAAAATTGTAAGTAAACTTTTTTTTTATAACCGCTGAAAGTTTGTATTTTGGTAAAATTACATAAAATTACACACTTAAACGCATGTAAAAAATAATTGGTTCAACCGATCTTTATGAAACTTGGTACATAGATGGAGAATTACATTGCAAATATTTTGGTGTATGAAAATATTTCATGGACGAATAATCAAAAATTTTACAAGATTTTTATGAAAAAAATACATAAAAATTATTTTAAATATTAAATACTTTAAATAAAAATGGATTACTTTATTACGTATAAATAATATTGGGCTATTACTGGACATTTGAAAAAACTTAGTGAATTTTATTTGATGTACCTATTATTGGAAAAAAATTAATTCTATAAATAGCTCAAAACCCATTGATTCCCATAAAAAGATCAAAATGCCAATAACACTAATTACTGAGAGGTTGAACATTTATTAAATTTATATAAATAGATTTTTAATTTTTATTAAGACATTTATTACCTCATACAGACAAGTGAGCATTGCACACACAAATATGGAATACCCATCATTATTAAATAACATTTTGTTAAATATTTTCTTATCACCAATAAATTATTATTATTTATAATATTTGAAGTTTTTTCTCAGAATCGTTTTAATGAAGAAATGATTTATGGTTTCTTTAAAATTTAATACACCTACCAAGAGCTTCATACCTGAGGTGCGAAGAATACCCATTGTGCAAAGTATGTCAAGCTTTTTTTATTTACAAAATTGACCAAATTAGAGCATTTCAAAATTTGAATTTATGCATGATTTGTTTTTTTATGAAATTTTAACCTTAATCACTAAAAATTCAAAAAAGTGCTACATAATTAAACATTATTTTTGATGATTTTCAAATTTTTTACATGCAAAATAGAACTTTTATACCTTTATTATATATATATACAGATAGATTGATTTTGAATTCTGAACGAAGTGAAGAATAATTATGGGTACTATCGAATAGTTTATACTATTGAATACAATTTGATAGTTCAAGTAAAATATTGAATACTATTCGAATATATTTTACATGACCAAATAGTAGTTTTTCAATTTAGCTAGAACAACAATCGAATAGTTCAAATAGTATTTACTATCATAAAAGGTTTGAAAGAATATTCAAATAAGACTATCGAATTTCGAATAGTTCAAAAGACTCTTTGAATAGGACTATTGAATAGCTAGAAAGTGATTATTCGATAGTGCCCATCATTAGTCAAGAAGTTAGTGCTTTTACAATGACGTTTATTTATTTTTGTTTGTAAACACTTTTTAATATGAATCTACTAGTCCAAAAATCTCGATCAACAACTTTTTGAAATTGAATTTGCCTCCAGTTGGTACTTTTTTAAAGAGGTTATTTTTTGAATTTCTCAATTTTAAATTTTTTTTTTTTTTTGAGAAAAACTACTCAAATTTTGACTCAGAAACCATCATTTTTTAATCCAAACTATATAAAAATTTAAATACAGATAGAAAATAAATAATACGAGGAACATTTTGGCGCAAAAAAATTTTCAAAATGTGAAAAAATTTTTTTACACATTTTTGTAACACTTTTTTCCTTTTCTTTATTTGTTAGATAAAAAAAAGTAAAGTAAAGTATAGACAAGAAAGCCAGACTTCGCACTATGGATATTTTCGCTCTTAACTTCCTATATTCTTAACTTCCTTTATTCAGAATCATTTTATTGAAGAAATTATTAATTGTTTCTTTAAAATTCTATAAACCCACCAAGAGTATCTGATCCGAGGAGCGAAGAAAAACCAAAATTATTTTCTTAATCAATCTATCCAAATATGTAGAAAAAAATAAGGATTGCTATTTAAAATAAATTAAGTTGTATTGTACAACGCCATGAAACCACGCAAATTCCGGTAGCTTTCGGGCGAAACATATCTAACCATTTGATAAATGGTAGAACGGGTGCCCCCTATCCAAGGCGGGTCCTGTCCCCGGATGACAGCTGACTGTCAGCCATCCTGGACAGCGATGTTCGGGGTCTGTCTGGCGCGATGGCGCTTCTGTGAGTTCAGGACTCGTGGCGATCTGAGGTCGGATTCGTTCGGGCTGGAAGCTTCGGCTTCTTTGTGGTTTACGGTCGCATGCTGACAAGGGTGAAACATCTGGTGAACGGACACTTCAGAGCCGCGGCGAGAGTCGTGGTTCCGGGGTCGTTTTCTCCTGGGTGCCAAACCCGATCTCCCGGCAGATCTGTCACCAGAGGCAAAAATCCACCGCCACAGTGTGGATTAGAGCCGAGATAGGGCTCGGTCTTACCATTGGCTTGAATTAGGTAGTGCTGGGCCGATTCGCACTGGTACGTGCCTTTCGGGGTTCGGGGCTTGTGGTCCACCGACGACACGGCGTACGCCGACTCGACGGCCCGGGGCGGACCGCTGAACTACGTCGGGCCGTGAATAGCTCCTAGAGCTAATAGACGGACCGAACGTTAGTAGCCTTCGGGTAAAATCCAGAACTACCTGTGCATGCGCACACTGAAAGGGTTAAACATTTGAAAATAGTAAAAAAATATGTATTTTAGTACTCCCTGAGCCTAATGAAAAATTAATTTTAATACAACATTCCACATCATCTAGTTAAGGTATTTAGGGGTACCTGAGAGTGTTATCACACTGTATATGCCAGGTGATTTTCACCTTATTATTATTATTTTATTGTTTATTTATTTATTATTAGATTTCAGATAGTCTACTGCAGCGGTTCCCAAACTGTGGATCGTGATTATATTTTTGGCGGGTCGCTATAATTTTTATATGATTTTTTAAACAAAAAAGACGTATTATCATATAAATATTTGTAATTAAAATTTTATGAAATAAATTTTATTTTTTATTGGAAATTGTATAGAACTATAAAAATCTATGTAGTTTGTAGGTACTATAATAAAATAATGGTGATTTTCCACTATTAGTTGGGTCGCTAAAGTTTTAAATTTTCAAAAAATGAGTTGCGTCATGAAAAGTTTGAGAATTTCTGGTTTTTTGGGCGAGCAAATATATTCATTTGTTAAAATTAATAACTCAGGTGTTACGATAAAATTAAACTAAACACAGTATTGGTTTTTTTCTTAGTTATTAGTGCAATGAAAAATATAATCTTTTCAACTTATTATGAGGAAATGTGTTTAAATTTTCATTTGAATTTGTTATTTAAGTACACTTCATGCTTTAATTTTTCAACTGATAGCATTCTCGAGTTATGTTTGATCCGTAATAGATTTACAGGAAACCAAAAGTAGCTTGTATCTTTTAGTTTTAAAATCGATGTGCCTAAAGGATTTAAATTAAGTAATACATTTCCATAAAATTTGATTCTGTGGCAAACATTTTCCTCCAAATCATATTTGGTTCTCAATAATTTCTCAATAAATTGATCATTTGTAGAAATTTCAAGTAATTATATAATTACATTAAAGCCTCATAACATATTCATAGTTGGATATTTTAGTAGGGTTGATAATACTTGAGATCAAAATTATTGCTTTGATCCTTTTCACCCTCTGGATTTGTGCCTTATTGCATTTGTAATTTGTTAAGTGAAATTAGTCCAGTAACAATAATACAATTTATTAATTAATCCTATAAATTTAAAATTTGTAATTTTAACTTACAAAAATATGATATTCAGCTATAAAATATGGTTCACCATCAATCAAAATGCGAATAAAATGTTTGATTATGTGTTCTAAAAAGGTTGGATATTCAGAAGAATTCACAATCATCTAAACAAAGTACAAATTATAAATTAGTTTTTATTTAAAATTTGTGTTGACCCTGAAAATAAAGTTTTGTAACATTATACTTTTTATATTATAGTAAACATAAATGTCTGCATTAAGAGAATGCTGATAGACATTGTCGGGTATGAATAATTTCAATGAATAAGGAAAAAATATTTCAAACTGTATGTAAACATTTAAATAATGTTGGTAAATTTTATTTACCAATATTTTTACTTTCTAGTCACTTTTGTGGGAGAAATCGCCAATTTCCGTGAAATTTTAGTATGTTGTTGTACTAGCGAAAAAATTAACATGTGAATTTTTTTGATTGATAATTGTGCAGACTATAAAAAAGTGTAATTCTAAGTAAATTGTAAATAAAACTTAAAAAGTAATATTAGTCATGAGTTAAAAAAATTAGTAAATTGTGGGTAACTTCGGACATTAATAATTTAGGCTAATAATGAGATGATGACAATATATTGGTTGTAGATAAAAGAAGAGACTTAGAAAAATTGACAAAATAGAAAACAGAAGTCCAAAAACAAAATTAAATTGAAGCGATTTTACAATACTTAAAGTAATATGAATTTAAAAATAGAAACATTTTGTGTAGGTATGGGTGGTATGGCCAAAATCAAAAAAGTTAATACGCCAATATTTCTAAGAAAAAAAAAAATTGTTTCAAGAAGTCAACCACTTATTTTTTACAGAGTTCCAGACAAAAGTATACTATATCTTAAATTGTTTAAAAATATATTGAAAAAAATCATTAGAAGTCGCTTAATCTTCTCTGTAAATTTGATTAATTTTAATTAAGTAGATATATTTACTTGTAACTTAATTAATACGTATCAATATTATTTAAGTATAATTATTATTTGTTTAATTTTTTTGATTAAAAAAGTATGAAAGCTGTGTTGTAAGCTATCTACACAGTAAATGTTATCTACAAATATTAATACATCGTGTCTTATGCTACCTACAAATACTATTTTGGATTTTTTATTTCATAACAGAGGGGTTTTCACAAAAATATTATATTAAATTAAAAAATGTATTTAAATGTAACCTATGTAAATCACAATTTTAAAGAGGATGATACAATCCAAAATGGCCAGAAATGCTTTGTTTTGAAGTGAAAGGAGATGAAGCGAAATTGAGCATCTACTAAATTGAGATTATGTTGTGTTCTAAAACTTTGTTTAACAAAAAACTCATTGCCTACCTACACGGGTTTTCACAGCAAATCGAGAGGTGTACATATTGATTTGAATACTGAGCTCGAAGCGCTAAGAGTGCGACATAAGATTTTGAAGCAAACATGGAGAATTTTTGTGAAGTGAGCAAAGGAAAGGAAGTGGCAGAGTGAAGCAACACCCAATGTCTTATAAATACTACATACATCTCCTAATACAACGTAGAGAAACAAACACCTAACATTATGAATATATTCAAGTGTAGATACCTATAATTTTTCATGTAGATAGCATACATTATTAAATTGTATGTAGATAGTATACGACACCGCTATCAAAAGTATTTGCCAGAGTTTGGAATCAATAAATAATATTTTGATTTAGTTCTTTTATTTTGTTTTATTTTCAATAGGTTTTCTTTATTAAATTTAAAACACATTCATTAGTGTTTAGCATCACAACAATTTTTTTTAAAATGGAAAATTTAGTCCAGAGTTAACCACCAAAATAATATTGTTCTTACATGAATATTATATTAGTGTCCGAAGTTATTCCATTTTGAGGTTAATTCCAGGCAAAGTTAAACTATTTATAAAGTACATAGTTGATACAACTGGAAAATTCATAGAGACTTCGCAATAATGTTTTTATATTTATAAGTTACATGGACAATATTGTTTAGCATTTTTATTCAAATTGTTTAAGAATTATTAAAAAAAAATTACAAAATGTGTTTAAAGTTACCCCATTTTACGGTACAACCTATCTATATTGTATAATATTAATCCAATATTGGTTTGGTTTGTAATAGGTAGGTATATTGTTGCAATAAGATGATTAAAAACTATTGTTATTATTTACCAACAACTATCAGCATTCACCAAACGGCATCAAGCAAACTAATTTAATGAATATACCAGTTCACTCGAAAAATGAACATATAAAAATAATTGAACTGCAATTCATTAAATTTAAAATAATATCTGATCTTTTACATATGACATTAGAAAAATGAAAGTACTAAGAAAGTACTTTTTTATGATAAACATATTTTGATATTCAGGTACAATGAAAAATAATAGAGGAGATTCATATATACCATGGTATTATAAAAGAGAAATGAATATATTTTTACTTTCTTATGTTTAAGGATTGGTTATTTATAGGGATGGGCTCTCGAACTCTTCGAACTTTAAGAAATTCGAACAGTCCGAAGTACGAGAGAAAAGTCAGTTTGAATTCGAACTCGAATATCTCAAACAGTTTGAATAGTTCGAGTTAAGTTATAATGTTCGAACAGAGCTAATCATCAGATTTTTTTTTCTGAAATTTTTACTTTTACTTGTTTTTAAAATATTGATTTAAAAGTTTAACAATTGAAACTTTAAAGTATTAAAACATTTAAAACATATAACTTTTAAACATTAATTTAAAATTTTACTACTATTATACTTTTCCTTTTCAAATTAATTATGGATAAATTCTTAAATTATTTTATTTTTTTATAGTTCGAAAGTTCGAAAATAGTTCGAATAAAATTCAGATTCGAGTTCGAACAGTTCGAGAAAAAATGGTAGTTCGAGTTCGAAAAAAATAATGTTCAACCCATCCCTAGTTATTTTTAATAATAAAGAAATCTATACATTTGGTTTTTTAAAACTCATTTTAGTTACATATATAATAAAATTTACACACTTCATCGACCATAGCTAAATGTTTATTTTTACCTCAAAATTTTCATTTAATGTGTGGACAATTTTCAATTTTTGTTCATCTTCAACGCTAGGATCTGTTAACATAGTGATGTCCAAACGATATTTGTCCATTAGTGTTGTGTGATCCAACATTACTTCACTTTTAATAGCTGCCATTATTAATGGTATTAATGAATAAGCATTCACATCAAACCAATTATATTAGTTTCATTATATAATAATAAAATAAAATAAAAATCGTATAAAATGTAAAATGTTTATATATTGTTTCTAACTTTTCACCAGAAATGTGACACTGTGGAAGTTTAATTAGTTGAAAAATTTATTTATGTGTTCTAAATTGTTAAAAAGAATTGAATACTCATACTTATAGTTTTATTTAGGATACTTCACATTTTAAAAAATTATTTTCAAGCAAATTTATTATCAATTTTTAAAAAGCGGAAAAATTTATACACTAACCTAAATCTGTGATAAGTTTCAAAGAAAATATAAGCAACCACAATCGCGGTCTTATACACGATTAAAGATATTATTATTCACGGAGTAAGATAGTATGGAATGGAAACGACAATGATTTCACCGGGTCGTCGCTTGTGGTACTCGAAGTGTAGTACCTGTAGGAAAAGAGCGCTATTACGTTCATATCTTGAACTATTAAAATATGGAACTTGTCTTACTTCTTTCATGAATATAGGTGGCGCTCTTTTCCTACGGGTACTATTTCCCCCCCGGCAACGTTTCTCCATAACCTGAAGAGGCCCGGCTCCCTGCCACCCGCCTGCCTGTTCGTTTCCAGACCATATCACGGTTACCACACCACATTTACTGACTGTACCCCTCATACCCGCCCATCAATTGGTGTCCAGTCCTGCATATCTTAGTTCATGGTCTAAACTAACTACTACTAACTTGTGTGTTTATAATTGTTCACATGTCTTTTGCACTTTGCGTGATATTGATAGGCAGTAGTTAAGTTATTAGTTATGAATACATAAATGAATACATTATTAAATTCTAAATTTTTAAGATTTTTATTTTTCTAAGTTGGCATTTATGAATGTCATAAAATTCGTACTTTTGGAATTGTTAGGTTATAATTTCTTATCACTGGGGGGGAAACTGGTACTCGTCCATGAACATATGTTAACAGTATATATTATATACTGATAAGGACTGGCTACTGATGGATTAGTTTGATTCGCTTATTGTCGTCATTTCATTGATAATCCGCTAAGAGCGCTATGCGTATGTTCGCCTTACCGCCTTACCTACCCAATGTACACTATACGTCTATATCTACAGTACACTGTACTCTAATAATAATACTTTATGCTGTACAGTGTACACTGTACTACCATAATATATTCTGTACACTATACAGTTATTTATTATATAATGTAATATTAAACATTGAGTAAAATAATCTGATGTAGTTAATTTTATATTTTACACTAACAGTAATTTACAAATTTTCTTGGTATATTTGTATTAGCTATCAGCATAGACCTATAAACTATAGGTATATTAATAATTGCTATCAGTGTAATATATCTCTCATTGGCAGCATATTTACAGTTTTTACTTTTTAATCAAATGTTTATTATAGTATTTCTCAAATTTTTGAAAAATTACATCTCTTATGTACTAAGCAGAAGCCATTTTTTCATCTATAAAGATACTGCTTGAAACTTAACAAGTATTTCTATAGTGTAAATAGGAAAAAATATCCCCATTGTAAAATTACTACATGCATAACTTCACTTAGGCACTGAGGTCAACTCTTCAATTGAAAACTATAAAATAATATTAATATATATATATATTATATTATAGTATATGTACTATATATATGATATATAGTGTACAATATTAATATATGTAGGTTATAACTTATAAGATTCACAAGTTAAATAATATCAACAATTGAAAATAGAAAATATTTAATTCTTTCTTAAAAATAAATTATTTTATTCACGTATAATAAGTATATGTACAAAACTACAGATATTTTGGACAGTTCGGAAATATTGACGGTATAGCCTGCTCCTTCCTTCAATTTTGGAATTTTATATACAGCCTATTGTAAAATGAAAAACTTAAAATTAAATAACTTAAATAACTTAAATTAAATAACTTAAAAACTAAAAATTATTAATTTCATAGAAAAATAAGTTTATTTATTTATTAAAATGAAGGGTGGTGCCAAATGGTAATAATTACAATGATGAAAGTATGATCAGTGTATTAGAATAACTTTTAAGCAAATACAATTGCTATTCATTTCATATTTTTACTTTAAAAAAAGCCGGACATACTTCGCACGACGGGTGGGATTCTTTGACTGTATTGAATTTTAAAGAAACGATAAATCATTTCTTCAATAAGACGATTCTGAACGAGGGAGTTAATAATATAAAGAAGGAAGTTAATAATATAAATATAAAATAATAGGTTAGATACTGTTATTTAATAGTGTAAACATATACAAATACATTACAGTCGTTGCCAGATAAATTGGCACGGCGGCGGCGGCGCTTATCAGTAGGTGTATCCCAAACAAG
>JAIPRM010010119.1:0-14056 GCA_025469315.1 Stegophylla sp. TES_Ste_2020
ATCTATGTTTAAATTTTCATAAAATTCGGATCAAAAAATGATGGTTTCCGAGTCGTTTTTGTCAAATTTTGGGTAGTTTTTTTCAAAAAAAAAATTGAAGAACTGAGAAATTCAAAAAATGACCTCTTTCAGTACAATCTAGAGGCAAATCCGGTTTCAAAAAGTTATTGAACGAAGCTTTTGGACAAGCATTTCTATACGAAAAGTTGTACACAGAAAAAAAAAAAAAATAAAAATAAACATCTTAATTTAAAATTAAAATTAAAGCTTCTTCACTTCATTCAGAATTTAAAACTATCCTTTTGCTACCTTAAATCTGAATTCATTACACACCTATGTGTTTTATATAGTTCCATGTCACATGGTTTTTTAAAGTGAAAATTAAATTTATAGATCTAAAGTCCAAAAATTATTTAATTTGAATTATGATTACAAATTGACATAGTCAAGGTATAAGTTATTTAGTTGTAAAATATTCAAACCATGGACAATGATATGACTTCATCCAAACAGACACGCTCAAATTAGTGCTTTTCAAAATATTAATTTTTAATCTAATTTGATAAATTAATTGTAAGATTATGATAACCGAAATCACAAAATGTATGAGAATATTTTCCAGGAACAGCAAACCTTGCTGTACCCACGCATCAGATACAACTTTTGGTTGCATTTTATTTTCCCTGCTTCTCAACTAATTAGATGATCCTTTTTTAAAATTTAAAAAAAGCCTACACTTAGCTTGAATGATAAAAGAAAACAAGTCGAACTTTACTTTATTTTATAAATTATAATATCTATATAAATATACATTAGAAATTAGATACCTTAAGTATAATTTGCACAAAAGTTTATTAAACTATTTCTGATTTTGTAAAAGTATAAAAGTTTTAAACAATCATTTTTAATGAAAAATTTGTTATTGAATTGTATTGACTAATGATAAATCAATCCTCAGACTGTAAACAGTCGATTTCACTTAAACACAATATTATACTTCTCGATTCCTTGCAGTTGACTTAATTGAATTAATTGAACAAAATAGATGCCCACATTCAATTAGTAGATCCAAACCTGATCAATAAAGAAATTGCTAGTTTTTTCATAGCAGCTAATAATTTGGAAGACTTTTCCACACAATAAGTATGAAATTTTCCGATTTTACATTACTATCAATTTCACAATGATTATTTTTTAATTTATTATTCAAATTAATAAATGTGTTATTATAAATATTACTCTCCTGAAAATCTATTAACTATAAGTGCGTGTAGTAACTCATAACGTTGATAAATTATTTTTATAATTTATATAATTTAGACTTCAAGTGGTTTTTCATGACACATTTTTACAATGAAAGATATTTTTTTGAACAGTTGCTTCAGTTGCTTGTGTCAATAAAAGAGAGTGCACGTGTCACTCTGTACCACGGGTATCATAGGTTTGCCATCTCTGATATATTTCATCAATAATTTTAAACAATACATTTTTACGGGACAAGAAATGAAAGAAAATTAATGAAAATGAGTCATGTGGCAAAGAAATTTTATGAAGGAATAAAACAAAAATTGTTCCAAGTCAGAAAACAGTTCCATTTAATCAGTATTGACAGTACATGCATATTTATTTATAAAAAATTATTTCACTTATTTATTCGTCAAAAATATTTCATTTTTTAATAAGAGAGCAGAACACTAGGAGGACAACAATATGTTTAAAAATTATGAAATATGAAATAAGTTCCCAAGTCATATAGATATGTTCATAGAAGGATTATATGGTGCACAACTGCACAAGCTCCCACTTGTAGCACTTGTAGAGCCAAGATACAACTTGGAGCCTCCATTATTATCACTATTTTTATAATAATTAAAAAAGACAAAAAGGAATATACAACTCTAAAAAAATTCAGAGTTGTTTATCATAGTTACGTAATATTATTTGTATTTTTAATAAATAAAACAATTTATATGAGCTAATAAGGAACAGAATCTAATATGCAAATTAAACAATAATTAATTTAATATAAAATTATTTGGCCCACTACATCCTATTAAGTAGACATGAATTTATTAAACTTGCAAGTAAGATTTTGAAAGTAGGTAATTGATTAAAATATTTTCATGAGAGGTATCAAAAGTGTACAAAAAGAAAAAAATAAGATTTGCTAAGAAAAAAACTATTTTCATTCTTCAAAATTCGACTATAGAATGCTTCAATGTGTAAATCAGATGTTGCTAACTATTTGAACAAAAGTTTATTATTAAAATTGATCATGATAAAATCATAAATACAATACAGTAATAAGGCATTGTCTGAAATTAAGAAAAAAATTTATAAACTTTTTATAGCACTTTGAATTATTAGAAATAAATAATTAATAATTTAAAATAGTATAGAAATGAAGCTGGTTTTAAAGAATTTACTGTATTTCCCTTTTGATATTAAAATCTTTAATTACAAAAAATTAAAATATAATTTAAAATAATTTAAAAAAATAAGTTTCACATTTTTTTTTCTTTTTGTACTTATACAAAATTCTTGAAGCCACTATCAAAATTAAGAAACGCTAAACTAGTACAAAATAATAAACAAGATAATATCAATATGTTAACTCTTTATTATTACATTCAAAAATCAATTTAGTGAAAACTGCTGATCAGAATTTAATTCTATTAAATACCTAGATAATGTGCTATAAAATATTTATATTGTATAAGTAAATAAAAATAACCAACTAATAATTGATCTTTTATTTTGGTTTGATTGCATAAATATTTGAATAATTTTATTTTATTTGGGATAAATAATACCAAATTAATTTTTTTTCTTTCATAAAAATTAATAGTCTGTTTCAGATTTATTTTATGTCCAAAATTCAGGTTTAAACAAAAGCTAATAACATTAATATATCATATTTTTAACACTTTATTATTGCAGTCATTGAATTTTAATATTTGTAGAATCCAGCAAATGATAACCACATAAAAAAAAAAAAAACAATTTTATGTTAGAATACATTTTTTTGAGAATAATTCTCGGAATACTACAGCTATATAAAAAAAAATAATAATAATAATATTCAAAATGTTTTTACTATGTTTTGTAATGGCTTTTGTAGCTGACAAATAATACATAATATGACACAAAATATCTGTTACTTATAGCTGCTCTAGAATTTGTTTTATATGAAAAAAAAAAAATAATAAAATTATGTGTAAACATATAAATAATTAGCTTAAATCTAAGAGTAACAAATAATTACTAATAACATGACAGGTAATCGCTGTACAATCACAATATAATAATTGTCATAGTCTAAACTCATGAGTTATAAAACTGGAATTCTATCAATGAGTAACAATACCAGCACTTAAAGCCCATACTTTATTTCTTATATGGTAAAAAATGTTTTCCTTATTTTCTAAATAAAACTATGTTGATTTTCAATTAAGTTCAAATTATGTCATACATTTTGCCTACAATGGAAGACTTAACGATAAAAATAATAACGTAACTAACAAAAATGTTTAAAACAATTTATTAATACTGGAATTAAAAATATGACAATCATAATAGAATAATAAATTACATTTCATTTATATAACATTTTCGTTATTTGGATTTATAAAGTTTCATATAGTATATAATAATTTAAGATATGATTGGAAATAGATACAAGAGTGGTAAACTAGTATCTAAATTATATTTCTACAAAAAAATTTAATACTCGATTATAGATTTACATGCATATTAATTATTGATCAAAATTATTTTGAAAACAAACATGAACCTTAAAATCACATTTGCTACTATAAATATGATTTGAATACAAGTGATTAATAAATATAAGAAAAAGCAAACTCGTCCAAATATTAAGTGTCTAAAATGGAATGTTATCATTAGAATTGAAATTTTTATCTGTTTCATAAGCTACAAATAATATTCATATCAACTAATGTTACAATCAATTATAATTCAAAATAAATAATAACAGTCAGCTACTATTAATAAATTTGGATCTTCAACAATTTTTTTGAATACTGATATGTAAAAATATTGGTGACATTTTATAGCGATATATATATATATATATATATATATAATATATTGATATTAATTAATTACAATATGATGCTATTGTTTAGCTTAGAAAGTAAAAATAAATGGACACATATAAGTAATAATTTGATCTATGACAATTAATAATTATTTTTACTTTAAGAATTCTTTTTTTGAAATTAAAATATTTTTGTTTTAATGTTTCATGAAAAGGAAAAATTGATGTGACATTATTGAAAAATATCGATATTTTAATTTGGATATAGATGTTGAAAAATATCAGTATATAGCTGTTGATATCGTATCGATATTGATATCCTGAAGACCCTAATAATTAATGTTATTTAAGTATTGTGTATTGAGCATTTAAATAATATATTTAAATATACTACTCTTTACACTCCAGACATTAAACATCTGACATTTTTTATTCAATAAACAACAAAATATAAACAAAACATAAAAGTAAAAAATAGAATAGAGCTTCTTAAGTAAAATTATACATATAGATGTTGATGTTTTATTTTTTAACGAGTGAAATTTACAATATTGATAATATTTTATAGTTAAAAAAACTAACTCGCCTAAATAATGAATAATCTATTGAAATATTTTCAATATAATTATTATCATTTTGATTTTTTAAGTGTTTGAAATGCTTAGTATTGCTCTGACAATATTAATTAAACAATTGCCAAAGTAGAAGACTTTTCCATAGAACTATACGATAACTTAAGTCTATGGAAACAATACTGTTAACACAAAATACTGTTGGCTAAAATAAACAAATTTAATTTATAATCTAAGTAAAATAACTATTTTACTTTACAATAATTGCTATTATATACAGTTTTTTTTTAAAAATGTTCATAAATTGAGAGAGCATATGGTACATGATGAATGTTGACCACATGTTGAATTGTGATGGACGGGTGGCACAGAGCTATCTGATGGATAACGTTGGGGACTGAAAAAATCAGTTGTAGTCATCATGGAAGTAAACCAGTTATGGTTAACAGCCGGTTGTCTGTTAAACATTGTTGAAACAGGTGAAGCTTGTGACTGAAAATAGGAGCTGCCGGAGTTTCTATTAATGTCTGCAGATAATGGCGAGCAACGTTGACGTGCATTGACGCCACGTACCTTAGATCTCGCCCCGCCAACAGCAGCTCCCGACTCTACTCACATAACCTATAACAAACATATAAAAGTAATAAATATTTTATCATCATAATTTTATGTTATTGAAAATAATATATGGTATAAAGTACCTGTAAAACTATTGTGCCTTCGTATGTGTTGTTAGGATTCAGCGTGATCGGTGACACCACAATTCCAGCTTCAACGCAAATCATGTTTGGATATTCATCTTCACCGAAATCACTCATTGTATTTGCTGTTACATCCCATGGATTCCATACCACTAAAATTATAATTTATCTTCTTAATTATAATTTATAAATTATAAATGAATTATGTACCTGTATCTGGCATATTGTATTTAATCATTTTCATTTTCCTTCCAGACACAACATTTGAAATCACATGCTCCTGTTGTGTATTTTGATAGATTCTATCAGTCCAATGATTAACAGTCACCATTTCTCTTGGTTCTTGATATATAATATTTTCTTTAGTCTATTTATAATAAAAACATTTTAACACAGTTGATTAATAGTTAATTGTAAATATATATATATATATATATATGTATATTAATTAAAATATATCATACCTTGTCCACATACATGCATCCTTGAAGACCAGAAATATTACATTTACGCACATCCGGTACCTTAAGATACGTGTGGAAAAGCATGTTAAATTGGAATGGCTCTATAGACGTGTTGTACAAATTAAAACTGACTTGTAGTTCTTTTTCCCTCAATATTACTCTCAGTATTAATTTGAAACTGCCAGTAAATAACATACAAATATTAAAACAAATAGAAATTTCACATAAATCCTTAACAAATCAAAAACAATTACCTATAGTTCCACATCTGTTTTGTGATCGGAGTATCTACTAATGAGAATAATGCTTCAATGTCTCCATTATCTAATGGTTCAGGTTGTTTTTCAACATTCCATCTGCAAGTTCTGGCAAAACCATGCTGAGGGCCATATGCCCAGGGTCCAAAATGAGCTATATAAACAAAAATACAGGCAAAATTAATATTAAATTAAGTTAATTCTAGAACAATAAAATTATTAACTTTTTACAAATGTTTGAAGATTTTAAATTATAAACAGTTTTAAGAAATGAAACTTGCAAGTCACCAAAATACCTATAGCAGGGGTAACAACAAATCTTTTTCGGACTTAGCCCCAAAATTCTGTGATCAAAAACATTAATATTATTCATATTCCCAAAAATAAGTTACCAAAAATATTAACGAGTGCTACTGAAATTAGGTCTACATACCAAATTTGGTACGCATGCCATAAGTAAGCCATCCCTGATTTATAGAGTTAATAGATAAATACATTTTTTATCTACATTTCAAATAGGGAGTGGGTATTTGGAAAAAGAGTTTATATTACCACAGGGCGTCATAGCGTCCTTAAAGTGACACGAAAAAATGTTATTGACGTGATAGCTTTTGCCAAGAGAGACCTAACCGCGAGACACGAGAACAACGAGAACGAAATGTGTCCAGAACACGAACGTGGAATTCTGACTAGTTCCGGAAATTCGTTTCCACTCCATTCCGATCCATTGTGCGGCAACTTTTATTTTATCTCAGGGTTAGAACATATTATAATATAGTAATGAGTAAAACACGTATTATACGTATGTATTAAACGTACAGTATAAAGCCAGTTAGTTTTATACGTTTTTTACTATATAAAAGTAGAAGAATAATCAATCAAATGAGTATTAAATACTTACTCCTTACTAGGTACCTTAATGTATTTTGTTTTTGTTTTTAATTTGTTAATACTATTTTTCGTTATAATAATTTAAAAGTTGTTAATATTATTTAATGGTATTTGTTATATTGTTGTAGAAGTTGATTTTTTTTTTTTTTCATAAATATGTCGTATTAATTCAAAAGTTAATGATATTTTTTATTTATTGTTTTATTTTCTATGTAAATTTAAAAGTAAATAATTATTTTATTTCTGGTGATTTATTATATATAACAACATATGATAACATGAATAAATAAATTCATTTAAATGACGTTAGTTGTTAGTTGTTAGTCCTGATATATATTTATATATTTTATTAACATAATATATATATATATATTTTTTTTTTTTTTGATATTTTTTAGTGCAATTGAAATATATTATGTAAACAGTAAGCAATCAAATATTTATAGTTTATAAATAATTTTAAAATAGTCCATACCATTACAATATTGCATAAAAAATTATGCCTCTATGAAGTTAAAGGATATTCAGATCAATATGTTTCAACTGTTATAATATAACAACTGAAATATATAATGTTATAATATAAAACTATATAATAGTTTTATACGTTAAATAAATATTATATGTTTTACACGTAGTATATTATATGTTATTCAGCGTATAAAATGTTTCATACGCGTATATTAACAACCAAGGTATACTCGTATATTTATATAATTTGAAGATACTCACGGAAAACTATGGGAATTCCTCCTCGAATCGATTTCTGTCCATCAAACACGGCCAATTTACTAAACAGAAAAATCATAAAGTTTATATTTTTAAAACTAATAAAGATAGCAAAAATGTATTACATTTCAATTAAAGACAATATCAAAACCATGATTTAAACATTAAAATTCAATCATATTATACTTTATACTATATGATTTCTTTATTTTATTGCTTTACATAATGGTGTAAGCGCGGGGCGGGAAAGAGGAAAGCAAGTTTTTGTCAAAATCACCTATGCAAATACACTTAACATAATGAAATTGCCAAATGTCTGATATTTTAATAGATGTTTATTTATATCAGTTAGAGTTTTTACAAAAATAGGAAGTTAAATATGTATCTATTTGTAAATTGTAGGGCTTTTTATTACAAAATAAAATAAAATAATTATTACGATAAATTTAACAATAAAAAAAGCAGGACATTATGTTGTACCATAGGTATTTTTTGCTCCTTGGGTGGTAATTGCAGGTGGACGTATTAAATTTTAAAATAACAATAAATCACTTCTTCAATAATACGATTTTGAGAAGAGCTTCAATTTGACATAAGAAAATTATTTTACTACAAAACTATAAAGTTTATAATTATTACAAAAATAAATTATTTTTTACTCATCCAACTATTAATGAAGAACAGGAAAAAAACATTTTTATGGGAAAAAAGGGTTGACATTTTTTTTCACATTTTAAACATTTTCTTTTAGCAAATCATTTTTCATATTAATGTCTAATGTCAATCTATATTTAAATTTTCATAAAATTTGGATCAAAAAATAAAGTTTTAAAAGCGTTTTTATCAAATTTTGGGTAGTTTTATCCAATTTTTAGAAAAATTGAGAATTTCTAAAAATTACCTTCTAAAAGTACTATCCTTAAGGCAAATTCTCATTCAAAAAATTGTTGGTCGAAACTTTAGAGCAAGTATTTCTTTAAGAAAACGTGTACACATAAAAAAAAAAATAATAATAAATATCATTGTAAAACACTAGATTTTTCGCTTCACTCATACTATAAAATGTATATAATTGTATTATTTTAAATTATAGATTCCGTAATATGTTACAAAACCAAACCAAAAAAAGTATAAATTTACTTCAAATAATTTATTACCTATATTAGGTAATATTTTAAAAACATTATCTTTTTGTTTAAAATTATTAATAGGTATATTTACTGAAGGTGCAATATACTTATTAATAAATATACGAGTAAATATTAAATGCAGACGAGACAATAAATATGCAATTTTAAGATTCCGCAGACTAAAAAATAAATATCCTACTCGTATTATATATTTGATGAATTAAAAACAGAGTAACCATAGACATTTGTGTGGTTAAATACAATTATACGATAGTTAATAAACTTAAGTTATTGTTGCTTAATAACAAGGAAATGACCATTAAACACATAATTTTCATAAATAAAATTGTAAAACAAATGACTTAAATCAATATTTGAATAAATATTTATTATGAAATAAATTATAATACTAATTCTATGGTGTAACTTTCCCATGAGCAATTTTTGGTAAAAACAAAATTTTATTTAGGTATAAGTGAACAAAAATGTGTGTTCAGCGTATAGGTAAAAATAAGATAAGATTAAAAATTTATTTTAGGGGGAGGAGGGACTAACATGTTTATTTTTTAATTTAGACCCTCAAATAGTCTTAACTTCATAAAATTTAAGTAAAATCTGCGACGCTTTGAATGGCTTTTTTTTTTTGGGGGGGGGGGGCTTAGCTCCCATTTACGCCAATGGTGGTATCATGTATGTACATATAGCATCATTAGCATCATGTATGTACACTATACATAAATATTAAATTTGTTTTATAGAATACGAAATAAGATGTGTTCTCTTGGAAATATTTTTGGTAAAAACAGTTCTTGTAGCCATCCTTTTCATGTGCCAAAAGCAGAATTAAAAAAATATTGATTTATGGTTAATAAAGTACCAAAACAATTAATTAATTATGTGATTCGTAGTTTTTATAATATAATAAGAATGAAAAGAGGAAAATAATCTCTTACTTTATAGTAATTGTTTCTTTTTAAAATTTCAAACTCGTTTTAGAATAAAGAAAGGGTTTTTTTTTTTTTGAGAAATTATTTATGTTTAAAATTACCGAGTTATAATTACAAGCTTAAATGTATTATTATCGTCTATATTCTATATAGAATACTTGTAGCGAAAAATATTTAATTTAATTAATATTTAAATTTTTAGTTGGAGACATCATTAAATCGTTTCATGTTAGGCTCGTATTTATTTCTTCCGTCAAATGAGTGACGGAAAATTCGCATTAAACGATATCATATCAGAATTTAAATAGGTAAACTATCATCAAAATTTAATAAAATATTACTAAACACATCATTTAAACTTAAATATGCTCTTAAATAATACTTTCTTCTTTCATTTTAATCCTAACCAATGATATCAACCAAAACGCTATAGATTAATTGCTATGTATTCTAAATCTGTAATGTAATTCATTAGGTTACAGTTCAGTGCTTGTATGGTCATCATCTTCGTTTATATATTTTACAATAACTTAACTAAATCATATCGTATGATTATTCATTTGAAAATGCCTCGGTACTTTAGAAATATTTTTCAACTTTCACCGGTAATATATTACACCGGTATTTCTGCTGCAACAAAATGTTTCTTTATACAGCTTTCGTTGACATTAAAGGCGTCTTTGATTCTGTCAACATCCCTACATTCATGTCACACATCTTGCTGATACGTCCTATACCGCATACACAGTACACACTATGTAATTATATCTCCTTATTCATCTCTTACCAGTTTTTCTTTCTTTTCTGCTCTTACTGTTATCTGGAAGACTTATAGTGGACTTCTCCGGGGCAGCTGTCTTAAGTCATTTACTGTTTAACGCTTAATTGAATTTAGTGAGTTAATCCCTCTCACCCAACAATTATTAATCCAATAATAATTATGCAGATGACATGCAGTCATTTTCACTATTCTCCAATATCTTGACTAATTTCTCCTAAAACATTAATAATGTCGATTTGTTTGCCTTATTCATTTTACTTTAAAAACCATAACGTTTTTTTTACAGCAATCGAAAAAATAAATAAATAAACTCGTGATAAATTATCCACGGAAAAGATACAATCATCATGTTAACGACTCAGCTAAATGTCCATAAGATATCCAAAGTCGATAAATTGTCTCCGAGCCTAGGTTTGTACAAGTTGCTGGACACTTCTAGCAACTTTTTTTAACATAGTTCTTGATGGTTTAATTTCCTTCGTCGGACAGTCATTTTTCAACTCTGCTTCTCATTTTTAAATCGGTCGTCAAGGTCGTCAAAGTAAATTTCGGACAGATTTTATTCACATTATGATGTTTGGTACAGGCAAAAACTAAACTCCACTTTAACTCACGTAATCTTTACATCATACTAGCAGCTAGTAGCTAGAAACTAACCGTTCATTGTACTCCCGTGCCCAATATTCATCAAAATTCAAAGTAGAAAATTGGTACAAATCCCATTCTAAAATCATTTTTTACAAGAAATCTATGCTCCTTCACTATTTCAAAGTTCACCGAGAACAAGAATATCACAATTTGATAGTAATAAGTTAAAAAAATCTCTTCATATTCTTCCAACTGTTATCAGCTTTCTTTTCACCAAACATCAACCAATCTAAAACACTTATGATAAGTACGTACACTCAGGATCTCATATATCCAATCGTTATACATTCATATAACCTAATTTCTTCGTTTTATACATTTATCTATAAATTCATAGACACGCTTCGAGTTCTTGGATTAAACTAAATACGAATTAATAAATTCACTGGCTATAAGTACCGAGCTTAAACTGATTACTGATGAACTTGAAAGTCTATTGCTTCATTGTGTGATTATTAAAATATATTTTAGATTTATTTTCTTGGGTAAAAAAACTTAAGAATTCGGATAAATATAGTATGAACTACGGTATAAAATGTATTACGGATAGTTAACCTATTGTATTTGCTGTAGAATACGACTATTCTGCACGTTAATATGAATATATTTTACTAGAGCCACTAGTAGAATCATGAGCACTGTTCTAAACCATTGATGCGCATATTCATATTTTTAAACACGTATAAACAACTAACAAGCAATTACGGAAAAATTGAGAAAGTTTTGAGAAAGAATTGGGAACATTCGCTATGGCACATCCATATTCAGTGCAAATAAGTAATTTTTATAAAAATATTTTCACAAAAATACTTTAAATAAAATAATATTTTTTTGCAAATAACTTTTTTTCATAATGCAACTAAATTAAATTTCTAATCTAAAAAGGTCACAACATCTGTATAGAACGTTTCTTTATGGATTACTCTTTTAATCTGAAAGCGTGATAACGAAAATCGTATTATGTATATAATGTTTTATACATGATAGTTATTTGCTCTAAAATAAGTGAGATATAAAAAAAGTTTAAATTATATTTGTAATTACATAACAACATTAAGTAATATTATTTCTTTTATCAATCGAAAAATCTTAATGAAAAATAATAATTTCAAATTATTCAACAAAGAGTTTCTCTTTTTTATTGCTATGTAATACACAGAACACACTTTAAACTGTTCATAATTTAATTTATTTATAGTTTTGAAGTAAATTCTTTCTTTAAATAGAATTTATATTCTTTAAATATTTTCAAAAATTATATGGGAAATAACAAACCAAATACAGTATATAGATAAATCACCAACAGTAAGCTTAAAAACTCAATGTTCTTGAATGTTCCTGAACTACCCTAATTTGCTTTTTAACAAATAATCTCGTTCAATGAGCTCATATTATTATAAATGGTACCGCATAAAACACGACTCATTCACAAACTACTTATACAAGTATTATGTTCCGTATAAAACACAATTTAAAATGAATTGATAAGATATTAGGTAT
Organism: Stegophylla sp. TES_Ste_2020; assembly: GCA_025469315.1. Lineage (NCBI taxonomy): Eukaryota > Metazoa > Arthropoda > Insecta > Hemiptera > Aphididae > Stegophylla > Stegophylla sp. TES_Ste_2020. The sequence continues at coordinate 12,681 of JAIPRM010010119.1, forward strand.
TACCTACATCAACATACCAGTATATTTTATTTTAATTGTTTTTACAAATTGTTTAATCAAATAAAATATCTATAAAAGTACATTCCAACGAACCTGCAAAAAATTTTAGCGCATAAAAATGCGTATTTCAAGGTTAGATAATCTTTCGTGTTTTGAAAATTATATTTATTAAATTTACGAGTACAATTTAACATGAAACAATATCAAGACAGAATAATCCATGTTCATTTCATAATTTGTGATAATGATCAATTTTACTGTGTTATGGAATTTAAAACTCTTATAATTTGTACGCGACTCATCTGATTTGAACAAATGTAAATAAAAATTGATTCTAAGATAAGGTTGAATAAGACATTCACCTTAAAAATTGAAGACAATAAATTTCACCATTTGTGTTCAAATTTGAAATTTCTTTTCTTGTTTTTGGATAAACTGTTGAGAATTTCAAAAAGTTTTATCATAATTTTTAGTTTAACATTTAAGTTCACTGGGTGTATAATATGTGTAAGTTCAGTGTACAAACACAAAACGCCTTTTTCGAAAATGTCGCTTAGGCCCTTTCGCCTAGTATAAGCGTCCAAATTATATAGTCTGTGATCTGATGGTCACCAAAGCAGCTCGCGCGTATTACAACAAATAACAAATAATAATAATATGTAGTATAACAATAATAATAATAATAATAATATGTGCGGCACAGTACAATAATATACACCACGTTCACGCGCTATCTGTGCCGTCCCATCTCCGTATACTCGCGGACCGCGCGCGCTCAAAACGGCGGCAAAACCCATTTTGCCGCCGCCCTGCGACACGTACTATATAATATACATTGCCCCCTCCCCCCCACGTACGTGGTAGTAATATCGTCGCGTCGCGATTCGGAAAATCACAACGATAATTTATTACATTACACCGACGCGCGGGTCTCCGCGTTCCGTATATTATTATTATTATTATTATTATTATTATTTGTACACATAACTTAAGCGTATCTATATCTATACATCTATATTATATGTAGTATATGTACATAATGCTTGCGAGAGCCAACCCTGTCCGCCCCACCCGTCCGCGCGCTCGTTGTGCAATGTGTCCGCCGCCGCCGCCGAGCGTTTTTTGCCGCATTCGATTCAGCGACGGCGGCGGCGTGTCCAAACAGCAGCAGCAGCAGCAACAATATATATATATATATATATATATATGTAGTATATAGTAGTGCAGGAGGCGGCGGCCACGATTGTAATTAGTGATAAAGGTCCTTTATGGATTAAAACGGGCGGCGGCGGCGGCGGTGGGGATCGTGTGCAGTATGAAGAAAAAGCGCGCGCGTGAGGGTCGCAAAGGCCGCGGCGAAGGACAAGGCTTGAGGG
>JAIPRM010010120.1:0-14056 GCA_025469315.1 Stegophylla sp. TES_Ste_2020
AGAACTTTCGCGGCATCAGTTGAGACGCAGGCCCGAGTGACGACTTCATTATGCCACAGCCGGCGGCGGTGGGACGGACGCTTTTACTTAAGAACTTCCTCGTTTTATGCACCAACCACTTTAAATTAGTGTACGCGTGTAAATGCGTCGACACGGTTATCGACCTATATCGTATGACTATATTTATTAATATTATGTTCTGTAATTGATAACGAGCGAAAAACATCAATAATCTTATTTAATTGTAATTATCAATTATAATTATCGTAATAGGCAGTAATTTTATATCTTTGTTAATTAATACAGAAAGTGGTGGAAATTTGTATAAATTTACTATTATTATGCGCAATTTATTTACCTGTGACTCGATTAAAATTACTTCTTCGTCATTTTGGAAGAAATGTTGTTTCAAAACTACTCCCGCTAAACTTGCGTGATTTAGTTCAACGAATGAAAATGTTGGATCTGTGGTTGTAATAATAATTATATTGATTAATAGTAAAATGAATAATTAATGAACGATGAGTGATTGTCATTGTTATGATTGTGATTAAAAATTTCAGATAAGTGTTTTATATTTGTAAAAATCAATAAACTCCTTTAAAGTTTTAAGATTCGATTAGAAGTAACGATTTTAGTTAAACAGTCGTAATTTCTAATATTATGTGTAAAATATATTAAAATAAATATAATTGCTATGATACAACTAAAATACATTATTAAAACCAAAGATATTATATAATTTGCTGTTATCTATGTTTGCATAAAATTTAACGGTTACCTGCACTTTTAAAAAAATGTCGGACATGATTTAACAATTTTTCACAACAAAAAAAGTTTTAGAAAAAAAATTACAGAACATAAATAAATAAATAGAACAAAAATTTTCTTCACCAAAAAAGTGTTCAAATTATTTTCTATTTATAATAATTATATTTTCAGAAAGCTTGGAATAAAAAAAAGCTATTTTGTCAAATTTTGGGTAGTTCTTCCAAATTTCTGAAAAAATGATGAGAATTTTGAAAAATAATTTCTTTTAAGTACCGACTAGAACAAAATTCTGATCCAAAACATTGATGTCGAGACTTTTATGACAAATATTTCTATACGAATGCGTGTACACAGAAATATAAAAATAAACTTCACTGTAAAAATACTAGGTTCTTCGCTCCATGCAGAATATAAAATATTTTAAATTATACTATGTATTGATAAAATATTACTAAAACTAGTACAACCAGTACCAGTACCAAAAATTAATAATGAGTAGTGAAGAACTGGAACTTTTTAAATTTTTGTTCATATCACAAATCTTTGTCAAATTGTATTGTTGTCATAATGTTTGTATCAATCTCGATTTAAGATTGTCTCAATAATGACCGATTTAATTTCCTAATACTTGTAGTTTACATGTACTCACTAAATTTGGAAAAAAATCAATTCAAAGGAGGGGCCCACCTTGCCCACCTTGCCCCTCCATGTGTCTCCTCTATATTAATGTTTCTAACAGTTTGGCTTTGTGAATGTGATGATTTAATTTAATATATAACATTAATATTATATAACCGCAGAGACTAGAAACTACCATACTAGACTCGTAGCACATGTGTACGTGCGATAGATGTACGACCTACGCATGTTATAGGTATATGCACGATATTATTTTATGTCGTATCACTGGCAAATAATTAACTAGCCCTGAGCAGGTGCCGCGGCAATAGGTGTGGGTTGTTTGATGTACAATAACGTCGAGGGGAGGCAATGAGTACATACAGATACATCCAGTAGTTGGCAATGAATGAGGACGCCGAGCGATGAGGTTGGCAGCCATTGAGAATCGCCTTGAGCATTTGTAATTGGCTACGGGGTACCCCATGCTGGACGTGCGACGGGTGTCAACAGCTGAAGACGATCGGATTCTGGAAAAAAATCAGTGGTTCTCAAACTCTCGTATACTTTACACGCTTGTTCACGGAAATAATGCCGTGTTTACACCTGACCAGACAAAACAGTAACATTTTGTTTACCTACAGATGGGTTTGAGACAAAGTAGTAACAAAACGCCAACATTATTATCAAGGCTGGCGACAGAATGTTGATGTCTTCTGCAGACATTTTCGTTTCCACTTAAAAGCGATAAACATCAGAGGATTTCAGTTCTTGTTTTCGGTAACGTACGTAAATGAACAAGTGTTGATGCGAGTTACGACATAATATTTTAAATATAAATTAATAATTAATAGTTATTTTCATTATCAGCAATCGAAAATTCAAATCGGCTACCATTATAATATGAATATATTACACGGACCACATTCGGACATAATAATATTTGGGTATTTTAGATTTTAATTAATAATTATTATTTAATAAATGAATTATAAAAAAAAATACAAATTTGATTGATTTAAAGTACCTACAAATAACTATATTCACAATATTTTTGTTTCGTATGTACACTGTAAATACACTTTGTCACTTCTATGTTTCTAGTGTTTCCGTTTTGTCTTTTTGATGTAAACGGAATGTAGCCTATTTCTTGCTGTTTCATATTTGTTGCCAAGGTAGAAAAATTATGAAGTTGCTGTTGTGTCTGTTTTCTGTTTTGTCGGCCTAGTGTAAACCCGGCATAGGAGTCTCGTTAAAACGTGTATTTGCGAAGCTTCGCGAAATGTGAACGTCAAGAAATACCTTTGAGATGTGATGTTAGAGATGTATGTAAGAGATAAGAAGTCGAACAGAGAAAGGAACAAACTCGGAGCTGTGGGAGAAAAACGTACATTCGTGGTGACGATCAGATCAAAGTACTGGAAAATGGCTAGACATGCCCGGAGAGACCCAGAAGAATTACAAAACATACCATTATAGATGATTTTATAATAGAAAGGAACAAAACCGCAGGACGTCCTCAAAATAGGACAAATAAAATGCAATGCAATTCTCGAAAGATGAAATCCTTCAAGACACCCAAAGAAAAGTCGATCGATTATTTAGAACGGAAAAGTATAGTTTTAGACCAGTATTTTGCTTGAAAAAAAAGTTTCAGGGAGCTAGAGAAGAAGAGAGGTTTATTCGGAAAGTAAATATTCTTTATAGATACAGTACTTAAATATTTTAGATCGTATTTCATAGTAATAAATACAAAACGTTTTTCAAATAAGTCAAATCTCATGTCTCTTATAAAGAGACTCTGAATATATCCTCCTTTGGACAGCTGTGATGCTTGGGAAGTTAAAAAATACTGTATTAAACTTGTCAACGATAAATCTATGATTTATTTATATATTTAATGAATTTTCAATTATTGACGGACAGTGATTTATTTAGCACATTCTGATCCGGGTTGTAACGTAACCTAATCTTGTATTAACTATTTTTTGTTATAATCAATTAAAGACTAATTTTTCATGAAAATAGCTAATATATTATCAGCAAGATTTTTTGAGTTTTATTTTATTAATTAAATGACAATACCGAATAAAAGTGTTTTAATCGAAAATTGTAATTTTTACATTAAGATTATAAAAAAAAAATACGAAATTTAGAGTAGCTGAGTAGTGAACCATGGGACCCCATTTACTGTGCACTATTTTGTAACTCTATATGTACTATGTAAAAAAATACAACACATCAATGTTTAGATATATGTTACTACACGTCTACACTGCTGATTTAAATATTATTATATTATTGAACCGCATAAATAACGTTTCTTAGTCTCAACCACATAAATATCCAGGCCTACATTTTCCTTGAGGAATTATCTACAAAACAAAAGTTAAAAGTCGAGTCCAATGGTCATCTGGGACAGAGAATAGTACTTGAGTACTTCTTCTATACATGTGTATACACTGTACATGTATAATATAAATACATTATCATATTATATATCGCCACCCCAACGAAAAAGACAGTTACTGTATTTTTAAAATTTTTCATATGAGCCAATTAAGATTTCAAATATGAATAATTCTTATTTTGGTTCTTAAATAATACGTAATAGTTATTTATTTTTATTTTTACAGTAAAATTTGTATAAAAATTAACTACCGTATATTTGGTTAATAATTGATTGATAATTTTTAATTATTAATGCCATTTTCACAGTGATTGTAGTTTTTGGAGTTTATACAAAAATTGTTAATTCTAACATCTTAGGCCAAAAAAGTTACTGCCGTTTTCGCTGATATAATAGTATAACTAATGCCTACTTCGTTGGGGGTGGCGATATATAATATGATAATGTATTTTTATATACATGTAATATACATGTTAAGAACAATATTTACTAAAATATAACTATTTTTTTTAATTAAATCGTGATTTTAAATCCCGAAAATGATATCAAAACGCGTCAATTACGTAAAAATCATAATATATTTTAATGATTTCAATAGTTCAAATGTTTATATTTACTTTCGTTCGTTAAGTTTTTATTCATTATTTTCAATAGGTACTTAGTAAAACTTTTTATCGGTTCCGATAACACAATTTCAGTTTTTAGCCCAAAGGTTTGAAACTATACAGTGTTTAGTCTACCGGTAGTTTTTATTATTATTATTATTATTATTATTATTTATATTATTCGTTCATTTGTCAGTATGATATTTCAGGAATCACTCGACCGAAAATGTTAATACTTAATACAAAGGAAAATCTTTATCGAAAAAGAACAAACTTTTCTTTTTTTTTTTTTTTTGACGGACAATAATATTTATACAAAACTAAAACACTAAATAAAATACTTAAAACTTTAATATCGTTCAAAGGATACGTATTATTGTTTGTTGACCGTGATAACGATCGATTTGTACCGCAAAATCGGTTTGAAATATTCTATACGTAAGTGATGCAAATGATGTTTTGTGGTAATTTACTCTTCAAATTGATTTAATTATACACCTTTAAATCGCGAAAAAATACTATTTTTTTTTCTCGAACTGTGTATGTCCAGCTTACTTGTCAATACTTTACTTTAATTTACTTTTTTTTATCTAAATACGTAAAGGAAAAAAAAATAAATGAAAAAAATGTCCAAATTTTTTTTTTTAAATTTTTAAAATTTTCTTTCACCAAAATCTTTCTTGTATTATTGTCTATCTATGTTTAAATTTTCATAACGTTTGGATCAAACGATGATAGTTTTCGAGTCTTATTTGCTAAATTTTAGGTAATTTTTTCTAAAAAAAAAAAAAATAAATAAAAATAAAGAATATTGAGAAATTCAAAAAATGACCTCTCCAAAGTACTAACTACAAGACGTGAATTCGGTTTCAAAAAGTTGCTGATCAAAATTTTTGGTATATCTATACGAAAAAAGTGCTTATAGACAAATAATAAACATCATTGTAAAAACACTAGCTTATTCACTTCGTTCAGAATCTAATACGATGTTGGACAGTAACGTGGCCTGTGTTAATCGTTCCGGGAACGAAAATACGTTACAGGTAGTAATTTCTTCATGATTTTAAATTAATCGCATCGAATCAATCCATACTCCTATATACGAATTTGAAATACCTCGTAAATACAATGATTGACATACAGGCGAGGTAGGTGCATACCTAAGGCTAGCAGTGAGGAGGGCTGTATTTTCTAAAATTTCAAAATTAAAAATATTAAAAATGCTTAAGTATTTATAATTAAATTAAAAACACTTATCGATTTTACAAACTCATTGATCCGATCATTGCTGATGTGTACAATTAAATTCGAGGCTATAGTTCAAAAAGCTGCACCCACATCGCTTACCAAGTAGTGTGATTTTACGGATGATCAGTAGTGGGTCCTGCATGTCGATTTTACAACATTAAGCACCAAACTATAGGCTGTAGTAAAATGATCAAAAAAATTTATAAACCACTTGGTAACAAGTACCTAAAAAGTGGCCTAAATGGCTAAACAAAATTTACTAGTTAGGTTATTTGTTAAATATAAATAGTGAAACTACGTATTAATATTTGAGCAGCAGGTGGTGGATGGTCAAAATAATCCACTGCATGGGTTAAGGGGAAAGGTTTAGGCACTACTGGCGTTAAAGTATAATCGTGGTTTAAATATTATAGTATCAATGGTAAAGCGTAGGGATAAGTTCTGTTATGGCTTATTAATATTTTAGAGGATAATAAATATCGTGTAATCAATATTCATTAGTTACAAAATATTGGTATTACAATAAAATAATATTCCAAATTGTATTTTGATTATTTTCATACGATTGATATTTAATATATAGAATACAAATTTTAGAAAAAGTCGTATCATCGGATTATAATAAAGAAAACAATATTAAGGTTAAAAAACGTTTTTTGGCTTTATTATTTTTGGCCTTCATACAAGGAATAAGGTTAAAATAGGTAAACACACGTCACATCTGTTAAACGATTTTTTTTTCGTAGAAAATCTAATGCGTTTTCCCACATAACAGGCTAATATTATACAATATTATTAAAAACCGTCATGTGTACATAAATAATAATAATAATAATTTTTGGATATTATATTTAAATTATTCAATAATTAATTTTGTCGTTTTCTTTTGTTGCAGGTACGTATCCATTTCGGTTCGAGTTCGGCTTCAAGTCGACGATCCAGAATAATAGATGAAGTTACTTAAGTATTAATTTCGGCAAAACGGGCGAATCGGGAATCGGAAAAATGGGCCTAAACCTGTTATTGAAATATAACATTGACGTCTGCTCATCAATCGTTAATTATTGATGAAATGATTTATCGTTTCTTTAAAAATCAATACACCCACTGAGATTATTCCACCCGAAAAGCGAATCATATCCATAGTGACATTTCTGTCCAGACTTTTTTCCTCTCTTTGTTCAGACGCATTTTCGACTATCATTTAACTCTTAAATCCCCGCCACTGTCACTGTACTCGTTCGTTCGAACGGTCGGCGCGAGGAGAATTAGGAGGATTAGGAGGAAGAGGAGGAGAAGAAGGAGGAGGAGAAGAAGGAGGAGGAGTAGAAATAAATTATCGGACTTTATCGGCTCGTTCTATACGCGAGTAATCTCGAACGAACAATTCTCGGCTACACTTTAAAAAGCGTATTACACTTTGTTAGTATTTGGTATTTTTTCTCGCGGTGTGTTTATTTAGTCGACAAACTACGCGCGCGTTTCAAATGTCGCCCAGTGTTCTTTGCCATTTATTCTGCCCGTCCCCCACGGTTGTTTGGTTCGCAGCAGTTACGTAGAAGACGGGATTTAAATCGTTTTTTTTTTTTCCCCCGCGATTCACCGCCGCCGCCGCCGCCGCAATAGTGTCGCGGTAATTTATTGTTTTACACGAAAGTTATTACACACGCAAATTTAAACGTATACATTTTGAAACTTTTGAAATATACGCGCGCGAGAGAATTGTAAAAATAGAAATGATAACAAAAAAAAAAAACTTTCTACTATATTACGTCGTTATACGCGTATTATCATTGGAAGCGTTTTGTTCCGCGAGATATCTGTGCAGCTGCGTGAAATATTATAAAAATATGTTTGGAAAAACATTACGGTAGTACCCGTTTCCCGCCCCCAACTCTCATTTGACACATTTTTCGATTAAATACCTATTTTTTATTTTATTTATTTATTTATTTATTTTTTTTTTTTAAGTACATAACGGCGAGAGAAAAAAAAAAAACTACAAGACATAACTTAAGCCGGGCATACTTCGCACTATAGGTATTCTTCGCAACCCGGTCTGGATATTCTTGGCGTGCGAGAAGAATTTTAAAGAAACGATAAATCATTTCTTCGATAAAACGATTCTGACTGGACCTTTAGTTAATATACAATATAGTAAATAATATTTGTCAACATGTTTAATAACAGAATAATCCATCAATGTCGATTTCATTCTTCGTGTAAATGTTTTTGTATGATAAGTTAATGCAGGGGTCTCCAACCTTTTTTTACGGCGGGCCGAATTTAAGATACGCTTTGGCATCGCGGGCCAACATTTTTAGAGGAATAGAGATGGGTTATGAAATCGAAGGATAAGATTTTAATAGAAAATGTATCTAATTTTTTACATTTTTAATTTTATTTACGTGATTTTTTAGATTCTGAGCGTAGCGAAGAGGCTAATGATTTTAAAGTGATGTTTTTATTCTCTCTTTCCGGAAAAACTTTTTCGTATGGAAATACTTATTCAAAAGTTTCGATCAGTGACTTTATAGATCCGAAATCACACTCAGATATTACTTAAGATAGGTAATTTTTCAAAATGTCTCAATAATTTTTCCAAAAACGAGGAAAATCTATTGAAAAATTGACAAAAAATTGTAAAATAAACTACTACCCGAATATTCATAAAATTGAAAATTGTTTTATAACATAACTTCAAAAAAACTTGGTTGTATTTTGTTGTTGTGGTAATATTTTTTCGCCATCTAATGTATTTTCGAGGCTGAATACGATGGTATAAACAATATTAATTAGCTTGGTAGGCCGGTACAAAAACCTTGATGGGCCGGATGCGGCCCGCGGGCCGTAGGTTTACTAAGTAAATAATATTTGTCAATATGTTTAATATCAGAATAATCCATCAATGTCGATTTCATTCTTCGTGTAAATGTTTTTGTATGATAAGTTAATCATTAACAGTTAATGTAATAAAAATATTTCCAAATTATCAAAATTTAATAAGAATAACAATATTAATTCATTGTTGTGTGATTGTATAGTAAGCATACATATCATACTGATATACACACATTGAACTCAAATGTCGAACTAATCTTTATTTGTTGCGTACAACATTTATGAAAACAAAAATAAATTTTTGATATATCAATATATGCCCTTAGACCTAATTAATGTTCTATAAAAAACTACAAATTAAAAGAAAATATAAACAACATAAATTATTAATAATAAAGCAGCTCTAATGATACAATGATTACATTAATTCACTATAACATGTTTATCATGATATTATCTCTGGTCAGTGAAACATGAAAAAGTGAAAATAATTTAGTTTATTGGTTAGGTTTTAACCCGTTAGTGTCGCTTCCTGCAATTATGAATAGACCATTTACTACAAGAAAAGCGTTGAAAATAGTTGAAATAGTAGATATTAATATAATACCCGAAAATATAGAATCTTCGAAATCGAATAATTAGAAATTAGAAATGATTAAAATCAGCATGCATAAACATACCATCGTATTCAGCGTCAAATTATATATAGAATGGCCAAAAAATATTACCAACATTTTTTAGTGTCCGGTAAACTATAAATACACTATAGATTTGTCTGTACTATTTTCGATTTTTTTTTTCAGTCAAACACATGTAAATTGTTTTCGTCTAAAAAAATTTTATTGCATAAAAATAAACGTAATTTAATTAATGTAAACTAGGTATTAAGTTTTATAACGATCGATCGATCCAAATTTCTTTTATGTACTTTGAAATGTGTAACTTTTGGTATAACTAACAAATTCCGTAAATATGCAAACTTTAAACGTTAATTGAAAAAGAAGTTTGACTTATGATTTTCCAGATATTTTTAGGTCAATTAGACATATATGTAAGTGAGGTTTTATTAAATTTTCATATCTTAATATCAAGAATTATATTTTAATGAAGGAATAACATAAAAAAATATGAGAAATTTCCAATATTTTCAAAATTATATACTCAAATCAAAATTTATCAAATGTTTTTGAAATGTTCTTGTGATCATTTTTAGTAGTTAATAAAAGTTTAAAGTCTCTAGCCCCAATATATTTCAAGTTATTTAAAAAAATTAATTTCAATTTTATGAAAATTTCGTAATATCATTTTTTCGGTTTTTATCAATTTTTGGATAGATTTTCCTAGTTTTTTGAAAAAGTATTTTTGTACAAAATAGTGTTAACAGATACATAAAAAAATAAATAAACAAATAAAAATAAAAAGTAAAGAAAAACACTGTACAGTCACTGTTGTACACTACCCCGCAGCGCACAGACGGTATAGTGATTATTATTATTCACTTCTTATACAACGTCGTCGTCGTCGTGTCGGGCTGGGTCTGAGACAAATTGAATTACGCGACAACGGTAGAAAATGACGAACGGAACTTCGTCAATTCGACAAGGTATATAAGTGCGCACAAGAGAGAGTACGTGGGCTTTCGCTCCGAACCACACGTTGGTTAATATTGGTCGGCGGCAGATAAAATAATTATTATATGGACTTTTGTTCTTTTTCGGTTTATTTTTTATTAATAATTTTCACCTCGGAACGGCGTGTTCGAAACCAATAATTGCATTTAATACGGCATCGCGGCCGAAGAATTCGTGACGGGAGTACGGAACGAACAAACGGTAGTCTGAAATAATAATCAATATTAGGAAAGCTTTTAAAAATTTCTGAGTTGAATTGTATTTAAAATCTCGTACTATATTCGGAATACTTTTGAAACAGTTTTTAAAACATGTATTTCAGATAGTTTTCAAAAAACATTATCCAAAATGATGACCTAACAATATCCGCGTAATCAGTGACTGAAAACATATGTGAAAAAAAAATTTCTAAAAATCTAGGCACATCAACTTTCATCTATAGATACAAGATACATATACTATTTTGAAAAACATATTAGATATAAGATTCTGTCTTTGCCTTTGGATACGAAATATAAGATATGTATTTTTCTCTTATGCATATATTTGATTTATTATATTATATTAGATAGGTATTCAGAATATTTTTGTCTTATATCTAAATACTTTTTTTTTTATGTATCTTGTATCTTAATTTACACTATTTGTGTCAAAGTATAAGATACAAATGAAGATGCATTATGTCTTCTAAAATACACGTAAATATACAAATATTTAAGTTGATAGTTAACTAAAATGAATTATGTTCCAACATTATTTATTTTCATAAAAAATTACATATTTCAATTTAATTTGTACTGTGTATTATAAAATAGATCATCGTTTAAATTTGTTTTGTAAAACAAGTTTTTATTAATTTTATGATAACATTTGTCACCTGTGCATAATAATATGATATAGGGCAAATTTTGTGAATTTTAAAATTTTGTCAATTTTAGAAGACACAATGCATCTTTATTTGTAACTTGTACTTTGACACAAACAATGTAAAATAAGATACAAGATACACAAAAAAGTATCTAGATACAAGATACAAATATCTTAAATACCCATCTGACATGCACACAATAAAATATTAATATACGTTTAAGATTGGATATTTAGTGAATTTACAATTTACATGAGCTGTTCAACTAGTTTGCTCCGGAGGCTGATGTTCCACAACTTACATATATTTTATTAACAATTACATTTATACCTGACATAAACATAAACCGTATTGCATTAAAATTATATTTCAAAATTGACCAATTCAACCGTAAACGATTTAGTATCTTAGGGGAAAAATAAGTATCCGCTTTCAAATTATTTATATTCACGCTAAATATTTAAATTTGGACTTAATTAATTACGTCTTTTCAAGTTTATTTGAAAAATATTTATAACCCTTTTTCCCAAAGCTGTGTTTAATCTCTATTAAACACGATTCCAAATTCTTTTATTGCGAGATTGTCATTAAAGACTGGATTATACAGAATTTCGTTTTTTTTTTTATTTGATATATAATAATTTATTTCTAGGACACCGGGTTCCGAATACAAAAATCAGATTCAAACATTAGAGGTTTTAAAATGTTAATTTGTTATTTTAATTGCTTACTGTTTTAATTTTGATTGCACTGTTTGGAATTTTTTTAATGTTTAGAGAATTTTTAACATTTTATAGCAAATTTCAATCGTGTTTTTTTTTTCTTTTCATTTCTTATCAACTAGTGAAAACACGTTTTTTTGTGTATTTTTCAGGTACTCATTATTATAATGATAAATATATAATTTTTAACTTAAAGCTTAAAAATAATTAAACGTTAAGTCATAAATTTCTATTAATAGGTTAAAGTCGGATCGAGTTAAACTCATATATATATATACATTTGAAAAAATTATCAGGAATACTTCACGTTTTCCTCGTATTATATTATTACATTATTTTATTACCTACGCATTTTATAGTTGTATTTGAAACGATATAAAAGCACATCTATAAATTCTAACTGGACAATAAACGTATTCGGTATTTAATCTATTTACTACTCTATAATGATACGTATGAACATGAGTCGGCGAAAAAGTAGAATGCTTGTAGAAACGTTTGTCTATTGGTGTCAATTTTCTCGACCGAATTCGTGAGCGAGTAAAACCAAGCGCCAATAAAACGATAAAATAATGCTAGTCATAATGATAACGTTGCTTCGATGTCGTATAAAAAATCGTATTACAAAAGTTTTGGACGTGTAAAAAGGCCGTTATGTGTTTAAGGGTACATACGCAGTGTATCTACGCGTATTATACAAAATGTCGATAATATTAGTGTTCAGTCTGCATGGAAAATCGAAAAATTATTATTAGACGATGATACACACACCTCTTATCGTCACTAAGGCTCGAAGTATAACGTTCTAAAATGATAATTTAATGTATTTATGAGTTTAAAAAAATAATGAATTAAAAACATAACAAATGCCATTGAAAACGTTAAAACCACTAGAGTTATTAATTTGATTTTTGAATTAATAACTAAAATTAATAAATTAAACATAACTTTAAATTAAACTTTAGTCAATTTTCATATTAAAATAAATACACGAGTACAAAAAAAAAAAAAAAACTAATAATAATAATAATAACAATAGAAAATCAGTTACACAAAAGGTTACAGATACGATTATTATGACTTTTGAGTTTTTTTTTTTCATTGTAGACGTACTATACAAAGTTCACCAAGCAACAAATTTCTTTTACCACGGAACAATGTTCAAAATAAGCAATTTTTATTTTTATTAATTTATTTGTATATTTTCGGTTTAAATACAATTATTTTTACTTACGTGTGTTGGATTTTTCAATTGACCTGAAACCCAATCAATATTTTTAGAATCTGTGCGTTCGATTTATATTGATAAGAATAAAATGTACGTAATTTGATATTGCTTTTTAGCTGTTATTAAATTTTAATGTTTATTGAGATTTTTGGGAGCTTTTTCACATTTCAGTTTTGTTTTTCAAAATTATATGTTCTGCATTGAAGTATTCCAAGGAGAGTATTGTTAAATATTTTCAATACTAAAAAAAAAAAATATTAAATCATTCAATGCAAATTAGACGTCGATTTTTATAGATAGGTAAATATTTAATAAATATTTAAGTAACAACAAAGCGAAAATTAAACTGAAATTCTGCATTATTTTCTACATCCATAACATCCACACAAACTGCCAACTAGCTGTTACCATTAAAATGTTGAAAATTTTTTATTTTTTATATATAATATGTATTTATATATAAATTTCACACATTATAAACTATCTGTACGTGTTATAAGTTATGAAATTAAATTACAATGAAAATAAAACAAAATAAATGCCAACTATAAATGACTAATTATTATTTAAAACCATTATAAATTTCTTTTTGGGGTTTTAAAAACAGCTTAAGTGCATTAAAATGATTTGCAGCAGTTTTTGTATAATTTTATAGAGCTGAAAAATCCCAAGTCTACGCATAACTATCGTACGATTATAATGTACGTAGGGCCGCAGGGGCACCCGCTGGGACTCTTTTCGCATCAACTGTATCTCACCCTCCAGGAGTTTCTCGTGCCACGCGAGTTAATTTTTAGATTCTGAACGGAGTGAAGAAGCTAGTGTTTTTACAGTGATGTATATTTTTTATTTTTTTTTTTTATGTATACAATTTTTCGTATGGATATACTTGTCCAAAAGTTTCGATCAGCAACTTTTTGAAACCGGATTTGCCTCTAGATGGTACTTTAGAGAGGTCATTTTTTGAATTTTTCAATTCTTCAATTTTTTTTTTTTTTTTGAAAAAAATACCCAAAATTTGAAAAAAACTACTCGGAAACCATAATTTTTTGATCCGAATTTTATGAAAATTTAAACATAGATCGGAAATCATATAAAAAAGATTTTGGCGCAA
>JAIPRM010010121.1:0-11587 GCA_025469315.1 Stegophylla sp. TES_Ste_2020
CCCATCGTGCGAAGTATGTCCGCTTTTTTTTTTTTTTTTTTTTTTACTTTAAAATATAGGTAATAAAATAATTTTTAGAATTAAGGGGAATTTCTTTTATAAATTTTCTTCACGAATTAAGCTGATATAAATTTTAACACGTTCGAAATAAAGAAATTTGAAGTTTAAAACAACTGTACCTGATTAAACTTATTATTATTATAAATACAAATTAATACAAATTTTAAAATCATTGAGGAACGAAAAATTCCTTGCTAGGAACGAGGAGAGGAACTAGTTCCTTTCTTCAAACAAGGAACGGGAAAGGATTTAGTTCCTTTTTAACAGGATCAACGTGGACGTGAATTAGTTCCATTTTTAAAGGAACTTTCCAATCATTGATCATTGCCTACATTATATACGAACTAGAAATTTTTTCACAATAATTATTATTATCAAATCGATATTTTAAACTCGTTTCCTATGCAATATGCAATAAATTTTCATTAACGATTTAATCCAGTATTAAATCGTTTACCTTTAAAAATCAACCTAAACATTTTTATTCTTTTACTATAATCACACAACGGAATTTATCGCTTTCATTCAAAATGCATCACAAAAAAAAAAAAAAAAAAAAAAAAACACACTATAACTGTGTAATAAAATTACAATTTTGTAAATAACGGTCAACAGTTATAGTTATAGTGTGTGTAGTGTCACTATTACTTTAATAATTATTGGTAGAATTATTCAAATAAAAAATAAAAGACTCGTATTGATGGGAAAACAACATGGGTAGTGTGATTTACACGTTATTGGTGAATTCCCACGAGGGAAGAGCTTTTTTTATATGCGATAGAAAAAAAGCTGAATTTAAAAACTAATTATTATTATTATTTTTTTTTTTTTTTTGTATCAAGTCACAGTAAATATGATACTCATAATAAATATGGTAAAATAAAAATATAAAATAGTTAACGACTTTTTTAGTAGTATGAAACAGCACGAGTTTGTTTCGAGGTACATAATATTTCTGTTGATTTCCTAGGGTTGAAAATCATCGTGACCACTTTCGGTTATGTGATCTAAGACATTGTTATGTCATTGATGATATACAATAACTATTAATCATTATGAATCCAAAAATGTGCTTAAATACAACGAAAAATTTACAATATTTTCAAAATTCTATATTTAGTTCAAAAGTGGTTAAACGTATTGACATTATTATTAAATCTGTATATTATGTGCTATACTGTTGATAATTAATAAAATTTTCGAGTTTCTGACACCGTTATTTGTGTATAGTTATTATAACTTTGGTTTTTTTGAAGTTTTCTTCGACGTTTTGAAAGAAGAATTTTGGAAAGCGTTTTGTCTTATCCGAGTTACACTGATCCCAGACAAATTTTACTCCTCGAAACTAAAGAAAAGAAAACAAAAAACTATATACTTAGCGTTTCATTATTTGTTTTGCTCAGAATTGAAAAAAACCAATGTGGAACCAACGTGGCGTCACTAGAGTGATTGTTTTTGGGGTGGAAAAATGTTTTTCTGTAATGTTATGTAAGTTAAATGCATAAGTATAATAATTTGAGTGGCTAAGCCCTGAAAATCTTCTGAAAAAAAAAACAGCAGTTGTAACACTTGTAGCTTCGTCTTGATTTTGTAATGGGTTCGATTCAATTTGCACCTGACCCATAAAGTGTTTATAGAATTTACATTTACAATATTTGAATTTATTACAATTTTGTGTTGAGAAACCAATTAGCATTTGTCATATAATTTACAATATCTATACCGCTGTAATATACCTAAATAATGTATAATATATTAAAGTGTTGATGATTATTTTTATAATGAAATAATTTTTTTAAGGGTAGCAAACCAATATGAGGTCTCACTGGCTCAAAACTATACGCGTATATCTCCTTAGTAATTTCTAAGCGTCCTAACCTCTTCATCCCTCCATCATAATTATTACGTCCTCAAATTAATGGAAGGAACTGCATCGTGTCGTTCGTTTGTTCATTGTGTTCTTTTTTTTTATTGATCATGTGATCTCGGTATCTATGGTATCTATGGGTTCAGCAAAATGTTACCACGTGACATATAAACTTCTCGAGGTATATAGATAATGAAATATTATCATGGACAATATAATTTTGGTTTTTAGAAAATTTAGTGTCAGTTGTCATCTATCATATAGGCACGAATGGAATTTATATCTTTGATCTTAAACGTCTTACAAATGTTACATATTGATCCCTAGACAGTACAAAATAATACACAAAATTATAAAATAGATTATTAAATGAAAATCAGAAAATTACCAAATACCTATTTAAATATTTCAAATTGTTCTAGTCGAATAAATGAAGCCATTTTAATATCTTTTTTTTATAGATCACAATACTTTTAAATAACTAGAAAAAATAATGAAATTTAAAAAACTCGTAAATATGTATAAGAATTTTATTATTTTAATTTTGATTATAATAATATAACAATCAATTTAAAAATTGAGTACAGTCTATTGATAACACAGCTACCACGTACGTTCTCGAAATTGAACATTTTTCAACTTTCGGGTAACGTCTGATGGTAACCTGGTATATTAATTAGAACAATGAATTGTAGGATTGGCGTGCAGCCAATCAAAACATTGGAAATTTAACACGACGTCTGAAATATTATGGACAACACAGTGCAGTGTAAAGTAGGGTGACCAGATATATAAGAAAATAAAATACAGGACAAAAATATTTTTCATAATATTTTTAAATAAATAAGTATTTATTACATATATATATATATATATATATATATATATGTTTTTGAATCGTGACAAAAGTATAATTTTTAAACTACCTATTGTAGATTAAATTTAAACACATAAAAACATTATTTTAAAAAACATAAAATAGCATAATGCAATTAAATTGATACTTTTTAAAATTTCTGAAATTGTATACTTAAATGTTTAAAAAAAACTTGTTAATTCATTTTAAGATTATAATTGATCTAATGGTATCCAAAAAATTTCTAGATTCTTACATTATTTTATTCAATAATTTCATTTCAAAAATTTCAAATCAACAGTAAGTCAAAAAACGGGATTAATATGGGACAAACTTGAAATTACGGGACAAAAAGCGTCCTGAGAGAAGTTTGTCAGAACAACAGGACACAAAGTCGAAATAAAGTACAATCCTGTATAAAACAGGACGTATGGTCACCTTAGTGTAAAGGCACCTCAATAATCTATTATAGCTTCTGTCGTTGCATAACGATTATTATTTTACACACTCGTGTCGGTACGGCAGCGGTGTGGCCTCCACCGAACGATTTTCGCGTGAATTAATTTCTCTCCTCTTTTCCTGCGATTGTAAAAAAATAAACGAATAACAATGTAACAACAAAAACAACTACGCACTATTTTCACCGTCTGCATGTGATTACGCCGCTCCACGCATAATAATTGATACTCATATGTAAACATTATATAATAATATCTATACAATATTATATACACCCAGTAGGTACATTATTTATCATATATTTACCTGCAGTGAAGGTGGGGGCAGTGTTTTGTTTTGTTAAATAAACGTTGCTTTTTTTTTTTTTTTTGTTGTTGACAACCGTTGGTGATATTATTTAATAATATCAAAATTCGCAATTATTATTGACAATGGCGCAGAACAGTGCGCGTGCGCGCGCGGATGTCATTCCAACATGTTATTACCTATTCGTGTGTTTGTATTGTTGCAGGTTTTTGTTGTTCTTAAAAAATATCTGTTTTTTATAAAAAAAAAATCGCACCACGGGTATTCTTCGTTCCTCGGGCGGATAAATACTCTCGGCGGGCTTGTTGAATAAAACCAAGTCGACTGCGATAGTATTGCGCGTCTAACTTTGAAACCTCATCGCGTTCAAATTTTCCTACCCAAAACCACCGTGAATATGCAAAAAAAAAAAAATGCATTTCTTCGTATTATCGCCAATCTTTGAGTATATTTTCATAAGGTTTACGTTAAAAGAACAAAAAAAATGTTGGCAAATTTTTCGAGAATTTCGAAAATCGGCCTCTCTAGTGCCCATCTAGAGCCGAATTAACATAAAGTTGTTGGTCGAATCTTACGAATGAATTTTACTAAACGAAAAAGTGTTAGGAAAAGAAAAAAATTATACATATCTCTGTAAAAACGCTAGCTTCTTCAGTAGCTCCACTAAAAATCTAAAGCGATATCTTTCGCAGGTTCTCACAGTATACTTCTAATATTATACAAAAGTATTTTAGTGTGGCCTTTTTGGATCGGCTCATAGAAATTTGGTAATAAAGCGTCTAATATCCCCAGACACCACTGTTACTGTGAAATTAAAAAAAAAAAATGAACTTTTAATCGTGTGATTACAACGATGGTCATATCGATAACCGCGGTTTTAGATCATCTTAATAAAAAAAATAATTATGATAACAATGTTAAATTGATAACGGTTTAAAATGAATTTCTACCACGCTACTATAGCAATTAATAGTAACGTCTTCTTTACACTCAGTTGTAAGCCTACGGAAGCGTAGTAGTGCCACATAAAAAAAAAAAAAAAAAATTTTGTGTATAAATACTTAATAATTTCGATTTTGCAATTGATAATTTTTACTTTACATCTTCCGAATTACAACGTTGTTACTTGAAATTTTCAACTCGGCTTTTCTTTTTTTTTTTTTTTTTTTCTTACTATTAGGTATTTTGAAATATTACTAATTATCAATTAACAAACTCGAAATTTCAAGATGCCAAGTCGAAATTTTGAGTTAATGAAAGCAAAATCATCAAATATAACACGTTTAAAAGTTCCACGACACAAAATCGTACACTGCACCACGTCTGATGAAACATTATAAATTTTGCATAATTATTAATACATAATAATTGTGATAACATAATGTTATGTTCACCAGAGTTTGAGCTCGAAAATAGAATTCGATGTTTATGATAACGTTTATTTATTGAATTTTTATTCTCGGACTTCGTGACGGCATTACATTTTTTTAATAGGTTATTATTCTCTAATTATTATCGTAATTATTATATTTAAATATTAAACTATTTCTGCTAGTGTGTACAAAATATATTGATTTGGATAATTTAATGTGTTGTGGTCTCTTTTACGTCGGTTTAATTATACTATCGTCAACGCACATAAAAATAATCGTATTGCGAACTTTTGATCGTTTTAAATATAAATCGAAAGTCGTTTCTCTATTATGCGAGGAAATTATACGTATTTCACGTTTCTAGATTAATTATCAAGGTGGGGGGGGGCTCGGCCGCTAATACTTTTTGATTCATTATTACCTAAATTAAACGTATAATAAAATCGCTGTATGTGAGACTGGACTAAGTTAGTTTAAAACGATTAAAAAGGTAATTATTTTCAATTAATGTACTTGTTTTTATTTATTTTTTTTCATGTATATATTTTTATTTATGATGTTATTATTATAAATGTTCACAATTAGAGGTGTATTGTGGCATAATAATTATGACGCGTATTACCACTGGAACACTAAGTTGATTATTTTTTCACAACAAATTTTAGATTAGTACAATATGAATAAATATAATTGTCTAAATTAATTATCTAATGAATTATCCAATCTGAGTGCCTGACTCGATGATATATATTATTATAGTGGAGAAAATTGTATTTGAAATTTTAGATTTTGTTACATCATGAGGTTTTTCCAAAATTAAACGGCAAAACTCAATAATTAACTCATAAATAACAATTTTAGTGTGATAATATGATTTAGTAATAAAACATTTTCATAAATTGCCGCCAAGCCCATACGCATTCGAACTTAAAGTGATTATGTACCTACTTTTTTTTTTCAATTAATAATTTATGGTTTAATTGTTTGTCTTAAAAGTTTTTTGAAAAAAAAAAAGAAAAAAGCCGTACATACTTCGCTCGATGGGTGTACTTCGCACGACGGGTGGTATTCTCTTGACGGGCGTATTAAATTTTAAAGAAACGATGAATCATTTTCTCAGTAAAACGATTCTGAACGAAGGAAGTTCGAAATTTTCGAAAAATGTCCAAATTTTTTTTCACATTTTCAAATTTTTCTTGCGCCAAAATTTTTTTTATAGGATTTTCTATCTATGTTTAAATTTCCATAAAATTCGGATCAAAAAATTATGGTTTCCGAGTCGTTTTTGTCAAATTTTGGTTAGTTTTTTCCAAAAAAAAAAAAAAAAATTGAAGAATTGAGAAATTCAAAAAATTACCTCTCTAAAGTACAATCTAGAGGCAAATCCGGTTTCAAAAATTTATTGATCGAAACTTTTGGACTAGTATTTCTATACGAAAAGTTGTACACAGAAAAAAAAAACATCATTGTAAAAACACTAGCTTCTTCACTTCGCTCAAAATCTAAAACACCCTTAAAACACTCGTGACAATGGTAAATTTTGTATTCGTTAGGGTTCGGGAATTATTGCACACAAATATGCGCCTAACATAACTCAAATATGCTCAAAAATAAGCAACCGACTTTTTTTTTTTTTTTTTAATTTGATATATTACATTTTAAATTCAGACAATGATTATGTATATTTATCGACGTATAACAGTTAGAGGAAATGAAAAATGTTGAACATATATCGTACCTTGGGTGTTCTTCGCTCCTTGGGTGGGATACTTTTGGTGGGTGTATTACATTTTAAAGAAATGATAAATCTTTTCTTAATAAAACGAGAAAAATAACCCTCAGATTTGTAAAACCTATTCATTATTCACTTCACTCTTAACTTAAAATATGATGTTGACCTTTAAAATAAATGTATTAAGCATAAAACGTATGATGATGCGTAAGTGTGTTGTAAATTTGTCATATTATATGGGTAAATATGATACAAATTTCTCATCTCATCAAATATGCATTTTTCCTTGAAAATCGCTAAATATGAAAAAATATGCACAACATTTTTTTGTATTTGAGTCCATTATGAACAAATTATTATTAAACAAAAATATATCTCACTTAGATCATTCTGCAGCTATTAGTAAAGAATATGCAAATGCAACAAGTCCCGAAACCTATTGATATAGTCATAAACCGTAAGAGAAAATTTACACGATAAAAATTTGATAAATCGAATGATATTCATGTATTAAATCGTTTGAAAATCGATCAAACTACAGTGTTTTATTGTTAAATTTACGCGAAAATCGAATTATTTTATGAGAAAGACTGTTTATACATATATATACACATTATTAAAGTTGAAAAATTTATGCGTAAAAGTATTATTCGATTTTCAGTAAACGTTTATCTCATACCGAATGCGATAAAAAAAGTTTCTCGAAAGTAATATATTATTTTATTACCTATGTTGGTGAAATATTTTCCTCGAAGTAATAATTTTAATCGATCAATCTGCATCTATAATTGGCCATCGCACCTATAACCCCATCCGAACGATAAGCCTGAATTCAAAATCGGTAATCGGACACGCCAGTGGTTCCCAACCTGTGGGCCTCGAGTAACATGGAAGTGGACTGTAGTGGTAGTGTTAAGGCAAATTTTAATTTATGCTGATTAGGATCGACATTGAGATTTTACATTCTGAACGAAGTGAAGAAGCTAGTGTTTAAAATGATGTTTATTTTTTTTTCTGTGTACAACTTTTCGTATGGAAATACTTGTCCAAAAGTTTTGATCAGCAATTTTTTGAAACTGGATTTGCCTCTAGATGGTACTTTAGACAAGTCATTTTTTGAATTTCTCAATTCTTCAATTTTTTTTGCTCCCCAAAATTTGACAGAAATGACTCAGAAACTATCATTTTTTGATCCAAACTATAATGAAAATTTAAACATAGATAGAAAATAATATAAAAAAGATTTTGGCCCAAGAAAATTTTGGAAATGTGAAAAAAAAATTTTGGATATTTTTCTAACATTTTTTTTCTCATTTATTTTTTATATTATTAACTTTCTTCGTTCAGAATCGTTTTATTAAAGAAATGATTTATCGTTTCTTAAAAATTAAACACACCCGTCAAGAGAATCCCACCCGACAAGCCAAGTACACACTTTTTATATTTTATTTTAATATATTACATTTTTTTTTTTTTATATAAAAATTTAGAGAAGATTATCTATTAAAAATTGAATCAACTGTTGAATACTCGTTGATTGAGCTGTCGTATGATCACTGACCAAATATTAAATTTGTTTTTTTAAACCACGCTTTTGATGTGTTTAAAAAGATAATTTGGCAGTTTCCGATATTGATTGAAGAATTTTGTGGGACAACGTTGTATAAATGCTTTTTTAAATTCAATTTTTTTTTTGAAAAATAATTACCAATGATTTGAGGCTAAAACTAACTAATGTAATCCTGATATTAACTCTCTCGTGAAAGACAAGCAATTTCAAAAACGCATTGAATTTTTCGTCAACTTTACCCCTTGTTTTTATGATACATGAATACAATACAGTTAATTTCTTTATAATAAATTGTTTTTTTTTTAATTTTCTTGTACAGTTGTACAGAAATTTTTCCTAATTGTTGACATATGAAGTGTACTCATTACATACGTATACATATTAAGTGTTTGTGTATAAAAAATGTTTACCTGTATATTGGTGGGCCGCACAATTCAAACGGTTGGAAACCACTAGGATACGCGATGATAATAATTATTTAAGTTTATTATTATTATTTCGACAAAATGCAAATTCAAATATAATAATATATTATAGAATCGATTTTTTGAATATTTGCGAATATTTTTAATCACATGAAATGCCAACATCTGTATAAACGACTTAAATGGATAGTAATAATTTTTTTTTTTTTGCGCGCGTAATGAGCGACAAATTTACCACTATAATAGAACACTTGTTGTACAAAATTGGAAATGTTATTCTAAATAATACAATATTACACTGTGTGAAGACGAGTGAATACAACTACAACACGTATTCTAAACATAACATATTATGTATTATGTAATAAATATGTTGTGTTTATTATAATAATAATATGTATTGTGTTTATGGTATTTTTCATTTTTTTTTTTTTTTCACGTCAAAGTGAATGACAAAAGCTGTGTTATAAAATGTGTATAATATAATATATATTCAATATGACTTCTGTATGCAAAACCACAATATTTTATTATTGTCGTAACGAGCCTAAACCTTAACCCAAATAGTTTTCCAAAGAAAAATCTATTATCTGTTTTACAAATTCCGAACGGAATCGACCTTCGTCAAAAACAATGATTATTTAATAATAATTATGCCCGAGTTTTCTATAAATATCAAAAAAAGAAAAGAAAAAAAAACCAGTTAAATAAAATTGCAACAGTATAATTTCTCCGTCATGACAGTATAAAAATAATAAAAATATTACACTTTCGATGCGACAGATATTTATTTTTTTTTCAATTTATTTTCATATCAATATTTTATGATCGGAAAATCTCCGAGTAACCTATTGGGAATTGTTGTAGACATTTTATATATTTTTTTAAATATAATTTTTCAAATAAAAATAGTCTATAAAATAATATATAATTTATTCATGGAATACATTTGTTTTTTTCTTTTTTAAAATATCGATTGGGAAAAGTACGTATTATATAGATTATGTTTCTAAAAAAAAATAGATAATGCAAAAAAAAATGTCTAATAAAACTTTTGCTACGAATTATAATAATATATTCCCTAAGAAATAAATACGTTATAAAAACATTCAAACGGTTTTCGGCAGCTCTCAGTACTTTTGTAATTTAAGAACAGGAAAATACATTGGGTCTTTGAAATTTCGACGGCACGTGATACACTGGTACACAGCATAATTTGTATTATGGATTTTGACAACACAAAAGTACAAAATACATTATTACATGTTTCATTTTGTTTTGTTTTTATTCCATGTTTTACAGTATACAGCATTCAAATTAGTCATTTCTCCTGTAAATTCATATAAAAATACAAAATGTAGTACTTTGGATTTCAATTTTCGATAAATACAAAATACATTTGTGTTTTGTCCTCTGAGCTATACGTATGATAAATACAAAATGTTCATGTACTTTGTATTTTGAGCTACGACAAATACAAGTACTCCATGTTCTTTCTACTTTGATAAATACAAAATATTTATGTACTTTGCACTGGTGAAATACAAATTTTCTGATCACTGCATTTATTAAAGTCTGTTTTATTTAACGTTTGCACGTGATTTCTCGTAGAGAACAACATTTTGTCTAAATCGAATTTATTCACATATTCTGTGCAGTTGTATTTATGAAAAATGATCTCATTAAACGAGTTAAATTGTCGTGTAAAAAATCGTTTCCGCGATTCACATCTGTGTAATGTGTACGCACTGCG
Organism: Stegophylla sp. TES_Ste_2020; assembly: GCA_025469315.1. Classification (NCBI taxonomy): domain Eukaryota; kingdom Metazoa; phylum Arthropoda; class Insecta; order Hemiptera; family Aphididae; genus Stegophylla; species Stegophylla sp. TES_Ste_2020. Next base: position 10,402 of record JAIPRM010010121.1, read on the forward strand.
GTTGGCCCGTATAGTAAATGTCAATTGACCGCTCAATACTAATAATAATTAGTTATTATTATAGCACGAGGGATATGTAAATCATGACAATAATACATCCGCGGGCATCCCAAAGACACACGATTTGTTGTTTGATCAATGACAAGAAACTCCATGCGTGTAAGTGTTTTCGCGTACGGGAGCAAAACGCGTTTTAGAGTTTTATGTTTTGAAAAACAACTCACTCTTAAATCAATGGAAAACGAATAAAAAAACAAATGATAATTATTCAAAATTAGGCGTGGATGATGCCTCAATGATATTATACTTGTAGCTCGTTCAATGAAAATATGCGTAGGTATATGTCTTACGCAAGTGAAATAATTATCAAAGTTTTTTTTTTATCTTATTTGATTTGAATATTTATGGGATGAAGTGTTTATTATAAGTGCATTTTAACAACAGTCGAGAACAGTGTTGATGATAACAATAATACTGACATTAAGAATATTACGTACACAAAACGTGCAATGTTCTGAACCTAACTATAATTATTGTAGTAAACGACTGAAATGACTGCTATAACGTGCAGTATTTGAATCACACTCGACTAGATTAGAATAAAATAAAAGAACAACTTGCTGATAAAGTGCACGAATAGTGAGATAGAATTTTTTTTTCGAAATCGAGTGTTAATCGAAAATTATTAAAAACGTATATACGCGTCATAACAATGTAGCAATATTTACCTATACTATTTACACGTACGCGCCAAACCGTGCAAAAATGTCAATATTGCATCGATTTATAAACATATTTTTTTAAGTATTTTTGTGCCTCCATAAGAGTGTATTATACACTTATAATAATATTATCATTATGATAATATTATTATTTTAATCAATAACGTTGAATATTGCTTTTGATATTATTGAAAAATCTTAAAACTTACAGGAATAAATATACCGATTTCGATTAATACGTTTTCCTTGAAATTACAAAATATATATGTGTTAATTTGTTTGAGAAAATGAGAACTATGGGAAAGAAAACTTTTTGAAACCGGATTTGCCTCTAGATTGTACTTTAGAGAGGTCATTTATTGAATTTCTCAATTCTTTTTTTTTTTTTGGAAAAAACTACCCAAAATTTGACAAAAACGACTCGGAAACCATCATTTTTTTATCCGAATTTTATGAAGATTTAA
>JAIPRM010010122.1:2670-14055 GCA_025469315.1 Stegophylla sp. TES_Ste_2020
AAAATTTGAAACTTATCTGGTAATGTGTATTTAAGTACTATCTTTCATTCGGCGAAAACCCCATTTCAATACAAGGTCATCGAACTGAAATATTTAGTGGTACCTCTTTTCGTGAACACACTGTATATAACTAACTTAGATAATATTCTACAGCTTTTACTTAATTGTTTGGTAGTTTTACATGTACTTGAAGAAATAATTGAATTTTTAAAAGTGTGTACTTCGCTCGTCAGGGTGTTTTTCACACATTGTTTAGAATACTTTTGACGGGTGTATGAATTTTAAAAAAACAATAAATTGTTTCTTCAATAAAACGATTCTGAATGGAGCTTTAGATAATATTCAATTATAATAGTATGTTAGATATGTTTAACAAATAACTACCGTTATTTAATAGTGTTGGGTAAGTAGTGTATTTTGTGTCATTTTTTTCAAGTAAAGTCAAGTTGTAACGTTGAGTACCAGAACATTGTGTGTTTATGTTGCCAAATTCGGCATAACATATACATGGCAGTCTGTATAATCTGTGATAACTAATAAGGCATCTCGGCCTTGAGAAAGGTTTTTTTGCGGCAATCAAATCGTGATTACCAGCTTGTATCATATTAAATTTAGTATCGAAAAATATATAAGATAAGATAAACAAAAAACATAACCTATCTTTAGTGTGCTCGTTATCTAGAAATAATAATACAAGATAAATTTTTCCGTACTTTTTTTTCAGTCTAACCTTTGTAAACTGTAACTCTTAGTTCACTCAAAATTTTATTACACCAAAATATTCACAATGAAATTCTCTATCTAGGCACCAAGTTTCAAAAAAATCAGTCAGGCCAATTTTCTTGTATGTACGTTAAAATACTTACAACTGTAATAGAGAAAATAATTTGACTTACGATTATTTCATGTCAGTGAGATATATGAATGAGTACAATCATAATAAATTTTAAAGTCTTAATATCAAAAATCAAAAATTTTATTACATAAAAACTAAAAAAAATGAGAAATTTCCAAAATGCTGTACTTAACTAAAAACTAATCAAATGTTTTTGAAATTTTTATGAAGTATTTTCGTGTCCATTTTTAGTAGTTGGTGAAAATTTCAAGTTTCTAGCTACATTATTTTTGAAGTTATGTAAAAAGCAATTTTTCGTTTTTACGAAGTAATAGCATATTTTGCCAACTTTTTATTTAAATTTTCTGCGTTTTTGAAAAAATATTGAGAAATTTTAAAATTGACCTTTTGTAAGTACCATCTGGGTGTGATTTTGTATCAATAAAGTTACTGATCGAAACTTTTGGACAAGTATATCTATACGGAAAAGTTACAGAAAGAAAAAAAATAATAATAATAAACATTATTGTAAAAACATAAACTTCCTCACTTCGTTATCTCATAAAATTAAATTTAGATACATATTATTAATATTTTGACACAAATCATAAATAAGAACAATTGTCAACAATAGTATTAAGGAATAAAAAGAATAAAAATAATAAACAAAAATAATAAAAATATTGATTATTTAAAAATTTTAAAAATTATCACTTTTCAAAGGTTTCTCCAAATTTTACATTAAACAGCAAGTTCTACAAAAAAATTTAAAAGACATTTCTATAGGTAATTATAATTACAATAATTCTGACTAAATTTTTCATAGGTCTTAAATTTACAATTGAAGCGCTCGGCCAAACAACGGGACAAACGCCAGTCTCAGCAATATTGCATTTATCGGTGGAATATCAGGACACGGGTACAATTTAATGTATATGTTCACTATTGCATTGAAATTACAATAAAAATAGGTGAAAAGGTAATATTAAGTTTAGTTTTAGGTCGTGGAACAACGGGACACATGTCAAATTGTATCATCTATTTCTATGGTAGTTATCTTATTGTTGTGCCGGGAATCGTGTTATTACTATCAACGTTTTATTTTTATATTTATATTAACACATTATAAACCATTATAACCTTAGCTTCATTGTGCAACTTGCCAAAAATTTACAGAGAAGTCATACCTATCTTAGAAGAGAAGAAGAAAGACTTAATTGACATGTGTGATTATTTGCTACAAGAAAAAAGTTTTATCAGGACTTACTAAACTTTTGACTTTGAGGGTTTATTATTTATATAAGTTCAAAATCAAAAAGATATAAAATATTTTACATGACAGTTTCATTTTGTATACTTTATTTTTCTTTTAATATTATACTCAAGTTTGTCAAAATAAAAAGACTAAAATAACAAAAATATTAAATGTGACATTTTTTTTTTAATTTAATATTAAAAATTGAATATTTAAAAATTTAAAAATCTATTAATAGTAAAATTAAATAATAATATTTTTGCATATCGCGTTTCATTTTCGTATTTATACTTAATACATAATAACATAAATTTGATATTTTGGCCGATTAGTAGACTCAATGGATATTACATAAAGGTAAGTTAATAAGAGAAGGCGGATGGAACAATGAGCTACGTGCAATGTCCAACCAACACGGACAGAAATGGTTCGTAATACTTTAAATGCGCTCAGTGGCGCGTGTCCCGTTGTTTGGCCGAACGCTTCAATTATAGATGTGAAAAATAAAAATTAACCACATTTTGTAAAATTTCAACCCCTTAGAGGCACGTAGGAGTGGACTAACCTCTTCTAAACTTTATCACAAGTATCTACTTAGTGAACTAAACGAAAACTGAAACCTTTGAGAATCAAATTTTTCATTTATTTTCAACCTTTATAACAAAGGCCCCCTGAATAAATATACATATGTATAACTTACATTTATAAAATTCTGGGATGTATTGCTTGATGTTTCTATGATATTAGTTTCTGATAAACTGGAAACTGACCTTGAATTTCTTAGAATAATATTTCCAACATCTTTTATGGCTACAAAAGGTTTAAATTTAATAAATTTGTTTTATAATATTAGCAACAAAATTACCTGCAACACAATTCTCTAATACAGTTTCATCACAATCAAAATTCAAAAAATCAATATTTAATTCATTTAATAATTCACTAAACAAAGACTTTGCTTGATTTTCTTCAAGAAGTATTTTATCAGTTAATCTAAAGCATATAATATTTACATAATATTAGTTAATTCTATAGTGTATAACCTAAACAATTTAATTAACATACTTTGATAATTCTTTAATGTTTAAAGATGTAGAATTTTCCAATGCAGTTTTTACCGAATTAATATTGCATTTATTTTTTAGGTCAATATCTTGAAGTATTTGTTTGTTTTTGATAATTTTGTTATCGAAATAATTGTATTTATTAACATATAATTGTTTAAGTTGATGTAAACGATTATCTAATTCATCGTGTAACCTATAATTTGTAATTTAAAAATAGTAAGAAAAATATTATTGAATAAATATCTGAACACTCACTTTTGTACAACTTCATCAATTTTAAGGAAAATTAATTTCTTTTGTTTTTCGAGCGAAAGCCTATGTGGTTCAAAAAACACATTTAATTCTTTATTGTCTTGGCTGAAATAAAAAGAATATGCATAAATCATTCATAAAGTTACATCCATATTATTCCAAAAGTACTTTATTTCAGCTAATATTCCAGATAAACTTGACTTTGTTTCTTTTACAAGTGTATTAAGAACTGTATATCCATGCATGCGGTGATATTTTAAGTGACAAAGACAACAAGTTATTACTGAACATTCAGTACAATAAACTTCCACACATTTCTAGAATATGTAAATAGCAAAATACTGTTAAATACCATTTATATATGAATTATTAACTACTTAAGTAAATTAATACAAAATTAATAATGAAAATATATCCAAAATATTTAATAATTTTGATTATATTTATAAAATACACCAATCTATGTAAATTTAAATTAAATAATTAACTTAGTTATATTTTAACATGTTGCCAATAAGACAGTCTTTTTATCAGTGTTCATAGCCTTAAAAAATTAAAACTGTAATAAATCAAAATCAACTCTCATTGATATCTGGTACATAATTTTGGTATCAGTAGATTCAGAAAAATTAAATAAATACAATACAAATGAGTGGCACTGGTGATAAAAAACAATGGAATAGAAAAGTACTTTTAAACTAAGGAATTTAAATTAAATTAATTATATGGGAGGCACAGGTACTACCCACTGTCCAACAATAAAACAGTCTGGGAGTTAAACATATTTTCATTAATCACTTTTTAATTCTTTATGTATAATCAAACTACAATATATCACTATTTAAAAAATACAATATTTATAATAAATTCTAAATTGTATTTATATACTCAGAAATTACCTCAGAACATTGAGTACACAAAACATAGTCTTTTTGCATTGGATAAGGCAACATTAAATTTGGATTATGACTTTCGGAACTTGAGTGAACCTTAAATTAATAAAATGCATAACTTTTAATGGCATTAAAAATAAATAATAAGCAAACATGTCTACAATTCTAAATTACAAAAAATGTCTAAAATTCATAATTACCTTTGAACAAGGTTTGCAATAAAAACAATTGCAAAAAATACAAATTTTAATTGCTACTGAATCACAAGTGGTATTATTACATATTTTAACTATTGATGTATTTGATGATACACTGTAGTCATTAATGGGAGGTTTTGTAATGGTGAAACACTTGCACTTCAAACCTAAGTTATGACAACACTTTAAATGTTATAAACTCTTTACCCATGGTTTTGACAGTGTTAAATAACTTTTTAATTTAATGGAATGTATTTTAGTATTGAAATAAAAGATAAGTTTACCTGAATTGTCCAATTTTTGGTTTACACAATCATTACAAATTACATGAAGACAATCTAACAGTTTAGATTTACCATCCAATAGTTTATTACAAAATATACAATTGTAAATAGACAAAGTCTCGATTTCTCCTTGAACAAAGTCATAAGATAAATATGAAGATGTTGAAGCCATTGTATGAAAGCTGAAACATTTATAATTTACATATAAATACTCAAATAGTGGCCCTAACTATTTTTCAACTGGTGAAGCAAGATAAGTTTTTTGATACCCAGCCACTCATTACTTACATTTGAGTAGCAACCAAAAATGTTACAAATGTTAAAAATGAACCACCTGTAAGTAGATATAAATGACACTGTTTAGGTAAATTTTAATACCATTATCACTGAGTTATTATTATTCTAAGTTAGGAAATTAATTTAAACTTTTGATTTCTCTTTGTTAGTGACATGAAAAACAACTTAAAAATTTTGCCACCAAAATGGAATTTAACCTTCCAGACCTTCCACTTGTCAGGCAATTGCTCTACCATTATGCTACTCGGAGATAGTTTTATCAATGATTCTCATGTGTAAGTAATTGTTGCTAACAACTTGAATAAACACAGCAAATACCAAATAAGGGTTGTGAATAAACAAACTTATATATTCAGGTAAAATTAAGTTTTTTTTTTTTGTAAGTAAATCAAATGTTTTTTAAATATATCCCAAATCATCTTTTAATCACAACTAGGCACCTATCAACTTTAAATACATTTATGTTTATATTAGTAGGTATCAATCAAAATCATTTTTTTTATTAACTAGACACTAGATCCATCATGGAAATCTTTAATTAGCAATTGTTAAATACAAGTCCTATGAATTTAGTACCTATTTGTATTTTCTAATTATTTAATTACTCATGTCTAGGGAACGGATTTGAATGCTCTAAAAAACAAGAAAAATGCCTTAAAAAAATATGATTTAATGCACTCATAACAAATTTTTTCTTAAAAATGCACCAAAAACATGCTTTTAAAATTATTTTTAATTACGTTATTTAAAAAATGTATTTTATTAATTTATTATATAAATTCTTATATTTATCTTTTCTTTTTTTTACCCTAAAAATATTTACAAAAAATTAGTATACAATTAAGGCAGATACATTTGTTATACTTTTACCTTTTCAAAAATAAGAAACTTTGTGGAAAAAACTACAAAAATCACTCGAAAACGTTAATGACAATACATACACGCGATACTAAACTCATGAAATGATGAAATAATGACCAAACTCATAGGCGTGCACACGGGTGCAGCGTATGATGCTTTTAGTGCACCTGAAATTTTTTCCTAGATTTAGTGGGATGGTGAATATTTGTTAAATGAGTATATCTAAGAATATTGAATAATTTTTAAAATCATTTTGTTAGTTATCAATGCAAAATATCCCAAAATAGATGGGTTTTATTTTAGATGAATATAATTATATTAAAAATTACAAAGTATATTATGAAATATAAAATCAGATTTATACAATAATATACATCACAGACCGTAATACATTCACGGCGAATTATCAAAAGGCTATTATTATTTATTAGTAATGTTGGGCAGGTTATACATGTATGCTGCACCAGACACAAAATCCTGCGCATAATTACGGAGTACATACTATAAGGTACAATTTATCATATTTCTTGTATCTATACCTTAATTGGTTATATAAGCTATTTTTAGTTATATTGGGCCGCATTGGCACATCTTGGAAAACATTTGGGAGAAAGGCCAATATGTTAGTTTGATTAATTTAGCCCCCCTAAAAAGGCATTTACCTTTTAATGAGACCCAAAAGTCTTTATACTGCTAAAAAATGCAAAATTAAAGTTACATTTACTACTTCCTTAATGTATGTACTCAGTGCTTAAAAAGCAATGTTTTCAAATATTCAGAAAAAAATGCAATTTGCATTTAAATCAGTTTCCTACTCATGTTGCACCAACATTTTATTAGTTGATATAATTACATTTTAAAGAGCACTAATATATTAATATGTAATCACATAATCAACTATTAGCTAAAAAAAATTGTATTTTAGTAGAAGATAAGTATTTTTCATGAAAAACTTACGTCATTAAGACCATAGGCAAGGCTATGAGGTATGCAGACTGCAGATAAACACCCTACGAGATCTATTTCAGTTATTACCAATGGCTTTATTTATCAAAGCAATTTTAATTAAATAAGTAGGTATATTACAATTATTTATAGACTTATCATAGATATATACCCTACTTAGGGATATATAACACTTTTTATTAAAAAATAATTTTTCATTATTTATGCAAGTATTCAACCATAATTATTATTTACAATTATTTAGTACAACAGGACAACAGGGGTGATAAGGAAATAATTGCTCGGGCTGTTAATTTCTTCATGGGAAATGCATAGGCCCCAAATAAAAAAAATCATGTCTTTAAAATAATAAATAGGTAAAATAGAAATCAGTTCACGGCAGGTTGTAAATGATCATGATTTGCATTCTTTTTTTTCAATAATATGTTAAATGTAGTTATTTGACAAGCATACTGTAGAACAGAGATTCTCAAACTGATGGTTCGCGACCCCTTTGGTTTCACCAACAAATATTTTAAGGTTGCCAATAAATTAAATAACTACAGTGAAACCTCCCCTAACAGGCACCTCTAAATAGCGGGCATTTATTTGAGAATGGAGGTTTATTCATTGTAAGCTGAATTCCCCTCGGAATAACGGACACCTCCGAATAACGGACATTTTGGTGACCGAGAGTGTCTACTATTTAGAGGTTTCATTGTAGTTGTTTTTTTGTTATTATCATTTAGTTAACAAAAATTTGGGATTTCACATAAAAATTTAGGTTTATATTAATCGAGCATTTTTATTTTATTTTTAATACAATACTAATTATAATTATTTTAAACTTCTTGTTTCCTTTATTTTGCATAATTATTATTATTTTTAATGCATATTTGTAATTTTACAATACATACCTAATTTATATCGCATATTTTTGTTTCATCTTATATTCTCCCGTTTTCTCATTTAGAGCCACATGAATCTGACATACTACTGATGTTAATATATCAGTTTATATTTATATTGATAAAATTACGACCTGTCATTACGATCTGATCATCCAATGAAATAATGTGAATATGAATTCAATGTCAAATAAATTTTTTTTTTACTCTGTCTTAATATGGGTTTATATTTTATAGATTAAGAATATTTTTAGTAAAGATTAAAAATATAATTGGTAAGAAACATGGTGAAGATGGCAAAAGTATCTTTTTAAAATGTTTTGAGTTTTATTCCGTAATTATACCTACTAAAATCAAATGTTTTTAAAGTTATATAAAATTTTAAACTCATATTTAAAAATAAATGCATATTTTTTAGTATATTATAATATTTTTAGAAGCATATTATTAAGTTTTTTTGTGTATATAAATCCATTAACTAATCTTAATAAAAGGGCCACTTGAAATATTGGTGACATAGGGAGTTGCGGCCTCAAAAAAATTGAGAACCGCTGCTGTAAAAAGATGTTTATTTTCAAATATACAAATTGATCATATAAGCAATGATGCTTAAAAGGATGTTATCTTGAATTTCATGTTTATAAATTTAATAAGTTCTGTCCAATAATGCAAAAATATGAATAATTTTTCAAGTACTTATTATTTAAAACATTGACGGGTGACGATACTACTCTTTAAAAAAATAATAACACTTTTGGTACTAATTTTTCATAAGTTTATAATAGATAAGAGTTTTAGTTTAATCTTAAACGGAAATAGTTACCTACTTCAACTTAATATTCTGAAGATTGAAAGAGAATATTGTTTTAAAAAATACTTATATTTAAATTCCTATTATAAGCTTAATAACTTGAGGTATTAAAATTAAAATTTAGATTAAGTACTAACCTAGTATAGAAGTGACAATACGTTTATGTGGGACACAAACTGCTCTTCCACTCTGCTACTCTATTCTGTAAATGTGTTTAAAACTTCTGAAATATTAGTTGAAAAATTAAGTTAGTTTAAATAGTCTTTTAGGTATTTCAAATTATTCATGAAAAAATATTCAAATTTATACATTATATAGGGTTAAATTGCAATTAGTATATCATCATGGAATACTGTATATTATACAGAACTATATAAAATACAATGACCCTCCTCTTGAAACAAAACTGAGTTCTATCCTTACAGTCCAATAAATCTTCTGATGTCACTACAATTTTTAGTCTTTGGACTGTCACACACTGATATTATTATGATACAACATTGATCTGTAATATGAACGAATTTATATTATACAGTAGGTATAGTGAAAATGGAAAAATAAATTATTTATTTTGTACACAGTTTAGGTTTTAATGAAAAAAAGTAGAGGGTAGATACCTATACAAAAATTGTAATTGCGCCTCATGCTAAAAACATATTATGATCATGCCTATGATTAAGATCTACATAAAAACCCTTCTATTGAACGTTCACTTCAAAAAACTATTAACATAATATTTTAATGACCAACTTTTATATAATGTACTGAAAAAGACGAAAGTCAAAACAAAAACAAAACAAGATAAGTCTTAATGAATTTATATTTGAGCAATATATAACTGCTCAACATCCTGCTGCATCGTGTCAAATAAACTGTGATTCAGCACAACGGGCTGAAGATTTAATTAAGGTTTACGTGAACCTTAATAATATATTAAAATTTCTTAGAAGCATCGCTCATAGTTTAAAATTCCAAATTTAGTATAGTCATAATAGTTTACAATTAATTTTATTTTTTTTAATCATATTATTGTCACTAGGTTCATTATTATTATTTAAACATTTAACAGAACATTTGAAATAAATTTGAGGTGTCTCGAATTCTTAGTGGTTCCTAATTGCTATATGTAAAACACAAGGAAAATAATTTAACTCAAAAAACGCTTTCATTTTTTCAGTGAAAGTGAATGTGAATGCATTCTTTTGAATGAACGTGAACGCATAGAATAAGTAAATAATTAAAAGTTTTTAAATAAAGTACCTAAATTAGGTAATGTATACATATATTATAATTTAAATAGTTGGGTACCTATAAACTTATTTAAGGTGAAGAAGTTATAAACATTTTTGAAAATTAAAACTAAATCATTGAGTACTAACCCACACACCTATCATATTTTATCCAATTTAACAAAAACGCTTATAGTAATTATTAATTACATTAAATTTCTTATTAAGAAAATTACAATGTAGATTTTAACTAGAAGGTAAATTTTTATGTAAACTAATTAAAATTCGTCACTGGACTAGATAATAAAAAACATCGCCATCTTGATGGCTTTTTGTACAATAACTATAGCTTAAGCTTGGAAGCTATTCAATAATCCAATAAGTACGATTAAAAATATACGTGTTATGTGGCGAAAGACGTTGAATATTAATTATTAAAGTTTTGGTAGATAAGTAGGTAAAACACATTTGAAAAAAAAATGTACCAAAGACCGAATAATTACCAGGACACCATAACACCAGCATTACAACAATTTAGAAGAGCATAGACAAGATCGAAGTACCTTTTAGAGTTGCATAAGCCGAAGAGTCATGTAGTATTGTAATCTTGTCAGTCCAGTATATTGCAAGATATCCAGTAAAACGACGATGACGACGACGACAACTTGAAAACAGTGAAAACAATGCACCAGGACGAGAATACACGATTATGTTATGTTATTCATGCGTGTTTGGAATCTGATTCCGCAGGCTGTGGGTCGCGGGTCGCGGCCGTTAATAAAATATATCAATTGGTTAAAAAACCTGGCTGATACAGTTAAGGCACTATAAATGTGGGTATAATCGTCCGCCATTTTGCGACAAATGATAACCAGTTATCACTGTTTCAAACATACAGAATACACTATTACAGATTACTGAAACGTTTTCGTTTTAAGTAAATTGTGAAAACGATTTGATTTAAACACTTTAAACTCTGAAATATTTTTTTTTTATGTGTCACGTTATTTAACTTTAAAATACTACTAAAATGGGTGGTTGTACTGCTGTAAACTGTTCCAATACACGTAGTAAAGGTTTTCGTCTTTTTCAGTTTCCAAGAGACGCTAAAAGACGAAAAACTTGGCTACAAAATTGTCGCCGTGACAAATGGCAGCCTACAAATTCATCCGAGTTGTGTGAAGTAAGTATTAGATTAAACTTGAGAGCGCATGATTGTAATTAATTAGTGTTTTTTGTCGTTTTCTTCAGAACATAGAAATTCTTTGTAAATATTGTAATATATTAGAATATCATTTTATATCATTTGCATAATTCAATAGATTCATTTTGAAGATGGACAATTTGAGCAACATCGACTGGATGGTTTAAAAAAACTTAAGCCAAACGCTATACCAACACTATTTGATGTACCAAATCCACCTCGCTTGTTGGAAACTAAAATAAAATCTTACAAGGTACATTGTTATACTAAATCTTATTTATTATGAGTAAAGGTATGCAGTTATTCAAATTTTCTACATTATATATTTTGATTAATTATTTAAAATG
>JAIPRM010010123.1:0-14055 GCA_025469315.1 Stegophylla sp. TES_Ste_2020
GAAAATTTGTTTTTTTTTTTTTATTAACTTCCTTCGTACAGAATCGTTTTACTGAAGAAATGATTTATCGTTTCTTTAAAATTTAACACGCCCGTCAAGAGAATACCACTCGTCGTGCGAAGTACACCCATCGTGCGAAGTATGTCCGGCTTTTTTCCACTTGATTCTGATTATATGAGACTCTTTTTTTAATTGTATCATTAAAAATTGTTTAAATATATAAAACAAAAATTTATATTCAACACGTATTTTATTGATTTTAATGCTGTATATGTGCTTGAACATTTTGGTCAGTTTTAGGGTGTGAACTTTCAGACCCTAATGTCAGTCTTTTAGCTGTGTCCGATCAAATTATTGAATGATTGCATTTTCGCGGCACTCCTACAAAAATTATCACGGCACGCCCTTTTGGGAAACACTGCGCACGATAAACACATTCGCGTACAAATGCGTATAATATCATACCGCGTTTATAAGACGTCCTATGATGATATTATCGCCATAAGTACGTAGTAGTTATCACACGTTTTACGACGCGTATGTCCGCGGGGGCCACCTGTTATTAGGCGAAGACCGTAGTAGCCCAGTAATGCGGTAGTAACGAGTAGCCCGCGCCGTCACCGGCCGTAATCACACGGTCGGGTATATGAAATTTAATGTGAAAAAAAAAAAGGCGAAAGAAAAAAATGAAGCCACCGCAGCACATGTATCGTCTCGTTAATTACGAATAAAGCTGTAATACGACGACGGCATTACGCGTAGGGTATTGTAGGCAAGCTGACACGACGTATATACATAATATTATTACAATATTATATAGAGAATTCAGTCCCAGACGGACACGCGATTCACGACGGATAACAACCGGAGTCCGAATGCCTCGTTGATTATTCGTCGTCTCAACTCACGACGATGATCGTTATCGCGGACGCGTTCTTATTGGCGCAGTTCTGCGGCACAAATAATAATAATAATATTTTGTATTATAAAGACGCGTAATGACGTGAGGGTAGACTCGGCGCTGCGACAGGTCGTTTTCGGCCCAGGCGACAATGATTTTATCGACACTGTTTTTCCACAGTCGTTTTGTTTAATAAAACGAATAAAGAACTTCAATTTGTTTTCAACATTCGAAACAATCGAATAAAATATTAATAAAAAAAAAAAAAAAACAATTTTTTAAACAAATGTATAACGATTTTTAATTTCTCTATAAATACTTCTACTCTTCAACAATTATGACCACAATGATGATTTATGACTGTACAACAGGATTTTATACTATAAAATATAGAATTTATAACAACAAATTATGAAATGATTAATCGACATTTCGTTCGATTCTTCGCAACGAAAAAACAAATTTTCAAGTTTTTTTCAAAATAAAGTGAGAAAATAATATTCTGAGGTTACCAATAAGTCGTTATCATTGTCTTGACACATTTGTTTTCAACAGTCGCCATACGAGAATCAAAATGTTGGGTAAAATTTAACTCGAAAAAAACTCGTATCGCATTAACGATATTGCTCCTTTTAATTTCGAGACATTTGTGCACGGAAAACGATTACATTGATTATTCATTCTATACTGCGTAAAATAAAAAGTATAGTTTACTGTTTCTTTTGTCGTATGAACAAAAAATGCAATTAAAATATAACCTATTTCTAAAACTAAAGTTTTCCCTTTCCGTGGTAGGTTGGAGTAAAAAATTTTGAGAATTACTGATTATTGTAAGTTATAACTAATTAACGCGATTTACTTTCTCTTAGTGTGTATTCCATTGGTCATTTCTGTCGTTAACTCCCGTACAAAATATGTTCACTTTATCCCTCGGAGTGTTTGACAATATTTAATATAAATTGTCCTGCGATTGCCAACGTTACATAATACACCATTGCGTACCGGTCCATCAGAAAACCGTCAAACGCATCGTCGACGGGTGTAGACGACGTCGAATTGATTAAAATGTTTGCGGACGACAGATTACGTGACGTATTGTGCGTTACAGACGTTCGCCCACCCCCACGGCCGATGCACGGCGTCGCGAAAAAGCCATATGCGATGTGTCAACCCGCCGCCCACTGAAGCTGTATACATTAGTGATGCGGTAGAAATGAAATTCATTTAGACCGAAGAAAAACGTTAAAGTAAAAAAAAAAAAGTATCTGGTAGTCGGATTACACCAGTACAAATACTGCACGAACCGGTGGCTCCGTAAATAATATGTACAATAATATATACGTGTGTATATTGTCTGTGCAGTGTACACCTTGTTGAAATATAGTTATTTTCCCCCATCGACTGCAATTGTACTCGTACTGTATGTGAGTGTGTGTGTGTGTGTGTGTGTGTGTGTGTGTGTATGGAAACGTGTCTTTTCACACGACCGTTTGTATTATTTTTTTTCACCCTTTATTGTATATTTATATCATATAATATTATACAAAACCGAGACAGAAATACACATACGACACGCACACAGAAACGTACGCGTACGATTGGAACGGGGTGACACGGGTAAACGAGGGAAACAGGATTAGACGGTAATACTCGTGTGTATATAAAATCCGTGCATCCTGCTTAAGGATGAATAAAAAAATAAGAATTATAGTCTTAAATTTCTTTTCGGTTCTTCTTCCGCGCAGTGATGATGACTGTGGCAGCTATAAGTATACGTACTATATTCGTATCAGTACAGTCGGTATGCGACCGCCACAGCCTCCGTTTCGACTTCTTTTTGTACAAAAAAAAAAAAAAATATAGTAAAAATAAAAAAAACAAAATATATATATATATTACATACGTATTTCGTTGTACTGCAACAGACAGTGTCATACGGGCACGCGAAGACGAAGTCATATCGGACGCGGCGACACCGTGCAACTAGTGTATATATATATATATATAATATATATACCTACCGCGTTAAATCCAATTACGCACCCGGCACTGTGTGATCCGCCGGGCGATTCGCATCGTTGGATCCGAACAAAAAGCGTTTAATTGAAAACGTGACCGCGAACGATTCGTGTACACGTACGACCACGTTACCACGGTTACCACCGTATACCGGGTATACTAGTTCAAAGTCACGCGGTGCAAAATGAGGGGATCACAAGTAAATTTAAAAATTTATGCGCTCCGCCGGCCGATTGTCATGAAGGGGGGAGATGGAGTCTCCCTTCTTTTTGCGACAAATACAAGCGTTCCCTTCCCATCCACCCATCCCATCCATCTACTTCTTTACATCAGTGTTTTCCATCCCTTCACTTACTTCGTATTAGATTATGGCTCCAAGACAAAATATCCCGCTCAAAATATCCTTAAAGAAAATAACCCATTAATAATTAATAAAAACATGTCACGTGCAAAACTTAATTCAAAATTAACAAATTGAATATAGTTTGTGTTTTAACCTCTTATATTATGAAAGTTGTGATTAAAACAACGTCTGTTTGAATGAGCATTATTTTTTTCGGTTAATCGTATTTTCTTTTTTCAAATTTTAAATCATGTATGGAAGTTCATTGACTTGGGAAAATGTTAACAGGGTTTACAGAAGCGTAGAATAGAACAACGAAGAGTCTAAGGAACTCAAATAAATAAAAGGAGGAAGTATAAATTTTTAGAGGAGTTGGTTAATTTGATTTTAGGATTTGAAAAACATTTTAATCAAGATAAGTGTTTGTTATCGGTAGTACATAAGTTAGTTTTATATTCTAACTTTTTATATTTTAAACAGTACATAATAATAATCTTTTAACACTTCATATTTTTAAATAAATAAACACATATAATTAAAGTCCATGAGCAATTTTAAATTTCTTTGGTATTTGCAAGATAACTGATTTTTTATGGGATATTTTATTCAAGAACATGATGGTTAAAAGATTTTTTTGTCCGAGATATTTTTACAAGGATATTTTGATGTCCCACTCAAAATTATCTATCCCTCTTAGACTAAATCGTTTTTACGATTTGCCATTATTATTAACATGGTGATTTGAATAATTTTATTCAGAAATATCTTTAAATGATTTGTTTCAAATATAAAATACCGCATAAGAATAATTATTTAATGAAATATGTTCGAAACTATTTACGAAGTAAACACGACCGGAATCCAAGCCGTGAATATTAGTCATTGTTAGTGGGAAGCGTGGAAGACTTTTTAGTTCCTAGGACATAGTTCACGATGAAGTTTCCTACTGGCTGTAATGCGATAGAAGCTCAACGCTTCAGACGATTTGGGTAATAGGTAGTAACAAATATTATATTGCGTTGTATTACCTTCTAGTAATTTCAATAAAATTTCAATTTTTTTTTTTTTATATTTTTGTTTACTGGTTTTAATATTAGTCTATCATAGTTGTCTAGTATATCGTCACCGTCGAACGTGTGAGTGTTATAAATAATAATTTTACCAACATAATATTATTTTATATTTACTATAAACATGGACGAATGAATATTAAATATAAACAATGAAGCGTTGAGCTTTCGTGGGGAACTGCGCAGTTATTCGTTCGCAAATATGTGTAAAAAACATAAATATTACTGCAGCACAGGTTATAATATTTATACTCTTATGTGTGTTGTTCACGATGTTTTTCCATCGCCACACGCACAAATATGATATTTTAACATATTACGTTGTATTCGATCTAGATCATTTCACATATTATAAAATACGCATATCTATACGTAATAAAATAATATGTATACTATTAATATATAATATTTTATCATTTATAATCGATAATCCTATAAATGACCTCACAGTGTACGTTCAAGGCGTGGTTATTAACCCCATATTCAGAGGGTGAAAATACTATTAAAAATCTTTACCTCCTTTAAAAAAAAAAAAAAAAAAATATATTAAAAATTATTTGCTCTTTAGGTGAGATTTGATAGATAAATCATTTCTTCTAAAAACGATTCTGAGTGGAGATTTTTTTTACAGTGATTACCAACGTCAAAAATAAATAAAATTAAAATATAAACATTTATTGACTATTGTGTTACCGTGGTTACCATATTCAACAAATCAATTGGTTGCTATCAAATTTTTTATAGCAACCAAATAATCAAAGCGAAATAAAATATGTGAAAACACATTTTACGCTGTCGTGTGAGCCGTTTGAAAATCTGTGAATTTCGAAAAATGAGTTCTCTTAAGTACTAACAAGAAACAAATTTTGATTGAAAAGTTACTGATTGAAACTTTTGGAGAAGTATATCTACTCGAAAAAGTATTCACAGAACAGAAAAAAAATAAATAATAAAATAAGCATCAATGTAAAATCATTAGCTTCTTCGTTTAATTTGCTAAATCTAAAAAACATAACGTATTATATTTACTATGGAAGTAATTTTAATAAATTTGGTCGATATATATTATACAATACCAGTCATCAACATACAATCAATTAGACTGTGTAAATAACCTGGTTATCTACATATGCACACAATAACTTAATTAAAATAATAATATTCATTATAACACTAGAGACTTAAAGCATTTAAAAATTATGAAAAATCCGCTATAATATGCGTCGAATAAATGTAAATTATACGCTTTAATATATTCTAAAAAATTTAAACGAAAAATGTTTTACGGAAAACACCTAAAATTTACTTAAGACTTGAAATATTTTGCATTTTTTTGTATGCTTATCTGTAATCCCTAACAATTAATTAGTCTCTGAAAATTCATTGATATTTGATGTAATCCAATCGCGCTAATAAATGTTTCAGGAATATTTTTATTCATCGACAACAATTCACTAAGTCAATTATTTTATGACGTTCTCAATTTGTCAATCATTGCAAATGGACTAAAATGTTTCTTTTTTACTGTTTTAGTTATTTCCGCGCTAATTAGCAATAAATAGCTAATTAATGAGTCAAATAGCAGAATAAATGTAAAACCTTAAAAAATGCAATAAAAACTTTTGTAGTTGAATTATTTTTAGTATAAAACATATTTTTAACTTACTCCGTTATTATTTCATATGTTACAAACAAACATGCAAACGCTATAAGTCTCGAGCACTGGTCATTAAATTTCTGGTACATGTGTACATAGGTAATACTTGTATGTATTATATACTCAATTCAAAATTATCGCTATTTGGCCACGAACCACGTATTATACGCGTGTCATAATGTTGTTACATTTTATTTTTATTCGTGACCACAGAATTTGTTACCTTATCGTTCAATTTGAAAGAATGTGAGGGGCTATCATACCCTATCCCACCAAGCTCATACTACGCTAACCGGTCTCGAGAACCGTGTTGTCGGACTGGTATAATTAATAAAGTTTTGCGGTTCATATTTTATGAATCCTATAGAAACTTAATATGAACAACGTTAAAAATTCCGAACACGAACCCACTACGTTTCGTGAAAACGTACGTTATATTATATTATTTATTTAGACAAACGGTACAGTAAATTATGTGACCGGAGTAACTCTGTTCTCGAGTGATACCCGGTATAGCAAGAATCAAATGAGTGATTTATAATAACTAATATCACCAAGTGATTGAAACTGGGCCAGAATAACAATATTATTTCATTTTTGCGTGTTATTACACCGATTTTACACATACTGATATACACGCATGAACTTAATTATGGAACTAAAAATTATTTTGTTCATGTATGTTTTATGTGTGTGCGTATGACATGACACTGCTACTATCTTTTATATCAAAATCAGTTCATGCATTCTTGAGAAAAAGGAATCGAAAAAATCTTTGGTCAATTAATTATTATTTATTTGTAATTATTATTATTAATTAAATCGGGGCCTTGAAATAAAAAAAAGGAATATATCGATTTTGATCATCGATTCAAGTTATTTCGATTTTTCTTATAATTTTTGGTATCAATTTTTTTTTTCTATTTCATTATCAAATTTGGGAATTAATTTTTATTTTGTAAAATATGACTTTCGATTAAATAAATAGGTTTTTATTTTGAACATCATTTTAAATTATGGTTTCGATTATAATTTTGGAAATCAGTTTTTATTACCTACGGTTTTATTTTTTGATTTCGAATACCGGTTTTGGACTTTTTAATTTTTGATAGTCATTTTTTAAATCCTCTTTTTCCCAAAATATCTTTTGAAGTAATTTGCCCGAAACTTATTAAACAACAAATGCAGGTTTATAGATTTCATAAATAACTATTTTTACGTTTTTATTAAATATATTATATAGGTAGTCTATAAGTTTAAAAATTCGTGTATAAGTAAAATCATCAATATTTTCTTCAAAAATTTCAATTTTAATTACCAGTTTCAAATTATTTCGAATTGTTCTCAATTAAGAATATTGGTTTTTGATTTCTTTCAACTTTGGTAACCGGTGTTTCTTTAAATCGATTTTGATTTTGATTTCAAATATTGGTTTTTGATTTTCCATGTTGATCGAATTTTCGATAGTTATAAACGGTTTAACGGTCTGCTTTGAGAAATTAGAATCTTTATTATGCCGAAACGGGTCGTTTGCAAGTTGTCTTTACGTGCGGTAGCCTACAGGAACTCGACGTCACGTGAAAAGGACCACAATTTTTCATCCTTCCTTTCCTTCCCCGACCTATTTATAATAAAAACACAGCATCTATAATATACGCATAGTATACCACGCACACCGTTATGGGATTTGACCTAGAGGAAAACAGTATACGGTTTCGACGTTATCAGTTCGTAGCCGAGCGACAACGGGAGGAAGAAAAACGTGAAAACGGTGAAGTGCGAAGAGAAACGCGCGTGCCTACCTCCGTATAATGATATTTACAAGAAAACGGCGAAAAAAAACCAACTTGATCGTTACGACACTCGTCGTTGTCGTCGTCGTAGCATTGTCAAACACCACGCGACTGCATTATAACGATATGCCCGCGTGAGCAGCGGGCGCGTAATTTTATGCGTCGAACGAATGTCTCAGTTCATTTGTCGTCGTTCGGACGTGTGCGAGACGCACACCCGACGAAAACATAATACGAATACGAGGAAACGATAATAGAAGAAGGACGCGCGCGTACCGTTAAACAACTGTCATAGTGTATGAAAAACGTAAAAAGAACATAGAAATAGGAAAACGAATGAAAAAAATTGCGATCGAAATTACAATTCAAAATGACGTCTCTCGGTATAAGAAAAATAAAAAGCAAAAAAAGCATATCCGGAAGTATAAGAAAAAAAGTATATACAAGACAGCCGGACATACTTCGCACCTGCGTGGATATTCTTCGCTTCTCGAGTCAGATACTCTTGAGGGGTGTGTATATAATTTCAAAGAAACGATAAATCTTTACTTCAATAACACGATTCCGAACGAAAGAAGTTAATAATATAAAGAACAATAATAGACGTCGAATAAAATCCAAAGATCGAAGAATATCCGTGTGCGAAATTTATGTGCAGCTTTCTTGTATATACTTAACTTTACTTTTTTCCCCTAATATATGAAGGAAAACAATTTAGAAAAATATCCAAATTTTTATTCACATTATCAAAATTTTTTGTGCCAAAATGTTTCTCATTCTGTTGTCTATGTTTAAATTTTTATGGAGTTTGGATCAAAATATTATGGTTTCCGAGTCTTTTTTGTCAAATTTTGGATAGTTTTTTCCAAAAAAAATTGAGAAATTTAGGAATTCGAAAAACGACTTTTCTAAAGTACCAACTAGAGGCAAATTCGATTTCAAAAAGTTGCTGATCGAAACTTTTGGACAAGACCATACAAACAAGTTTTTACAGAAAAAAAAAAAATAGTAAACATCATTGTAAAAACACTAGCTTCTTCAATTCTTTGAAAATCTAAATTGGCCATATAGCTATATAATAATATATTGCGTATGGAGGAGCCGTCCGGCGCGTAATGAAGTTGAGACACAGAGTACATATTATTACTATGAATCGGTCGGCTCTGTGACCGCGTGGAAATCGGTCAAGTCCTCGCGACACTACTACGTGCGGAGACCTTTATGACCGCCGGGCAGCAGCAGTGCTGTATAATACGTATGTATGTATACACCGCGATCATATATGCGTTTTATTTGTTTTATTTCAACGACCGTCGCCACAGTCGCTCGTGTTTTAATGTGCCCACACACCGCGCACTGTACTCAAATCGGAAAATTCGCGTGCACATCGTTTTACACGCTCCGAACGCAATTCTGGCTCCCGGGGTCGTCGAGACTCTTTGTCGGCGCAACAGACACCGGACGTACCGTGACAACGACGACGACGAAGAAACGTTTAAATTATAATATTACTATTATTCGCGTATACGTACAACGTATACTCTGCGCGAGAATTTGTCGGCGGATGAGACGCGATTAAATCGTCGCGAATGTAATTTTCTAATTTTATTTTTTTTTTATTTTTTTCGTCAACAAAATCCTACGTACGAACCATCCTTTGTTTGTTTTTCCATCTCCGCGTTTTCAGACGTTTATCACGCGTCATCTACACACAACGTGTTTCCGAAGATCACCGAACGGCTAATGACAGCGGGCGCAATAGCGACACCGATGATGATAATAATAATAATAATAAATAATAATAATAGGTATCTCGTATTGGTGGTAACCGGTTATCGGTGGCGTCGGGCGACGATTATTATTGTAATATTATTTCGCGTACTACGAGCGCGATGCGTGTGCGACGCGGATGAAATATAACGAATTCGATGTTTTTTACGATTATCGTTATTGTCGTGGGTACGCACGACGCCGCCGAGTATATAGTAAAATATAATAACAGTCGTAGTCATCGTAGGTATACACGTAGGTATAATATTATTATATGCGTGGTAGAATGTATTTTTCGATATTTTCTTCGAACGAATATTATCAGAGTGGAAAAACAAGACTGTGTGGACGAACATAATTAGCAGGGCGCGGATTATTATGTATTTAAAATCCGAAAATAGTACATGATATTATATTACATTATTTATTTATTTCTACCACACTATGTAATTATTTATGTAAATTTGTATAACCCGTTCAGTTCATCTTGATCTCTGGCTGACGTCACACGTTTGAATAGATCACGATTTTAAATTCAGAACCAGAGCGACCAGAACTAGAAAATGACAGAGCCTCAGCTTCCATGGTGATAACAATAATCACCCGTTAAAACGTATAAATGTATTGTTAAAAACAAAATCTTTCGATATCGTTAGATCATTTTAAAGTTTTTTTTTATGTTACTAAGCCATTTTTTTGTGTATTTTTAATACAGTTTGGTAGTTAGTACAGTTTGTAGAAATAACAAATTTCCCAAAATTGTGATCATATCCGGACGCGTGTGCGTAATCGTTCCGTCGAACACGAAAATACATTTCGACAAAAGGTCGATCCAAGTCAGCAGAAATTCACTATTCCTCTGGCGTATGAACGTATATTATTATAACAATACATATCTCCGTGCTATACAGTATACACGGTGGCCGGATAATGACGTCAGAGATTTCAGCAGGTGATTCAACGCAATATTCAAACGCAACACGACATTTTTCCGGTGTATTCCAATCGAATCCCAAGTCTGTACGAGGAAAATATATGTTTATAATAAGTGAGTTCCTAAATTTACGAATTAGATATTGTATAAAAATGTAGTTAAACTCAGAATTAGTACATTTTCGTTTGAATTTTTGTGAAAAACTGTTGGGTTTGAAGTTTCTGACATTTTTTACCAGTCACCCTGTATGCACGATATTATACGTTTATAAAATCTAATGAATGATTAGTGTTTCTTCGTTTGAAATATATCACACATACGCTTCGAGAGGAAATATTCGTTGTGAGCTACTGTAGCGGTCTCATAACACTCAGAGAATGAAAGAAATGATGAACAAAGAGAGGAGAAGCGACTGCCTCTTTCACCACCCTTTAAGGACGACCCCGCTTACACCATCTGACGCATTCTCCAAATGTAAAAGCACTAAGATTGTTCAGAATATACATTTTCATTCACGCGATTGTTCAAAACAGAGATTTTCAATAGATTAATTAATAATTCGTAGATAAATATTTTGATTCATTCCCTAATAATACATGTTTTATTAAATTTAATAAAACTTTTAAAACAAATATTATTTATGATATTCTCTAAATATTTAAATAGTAGTAATTATAATGCAAACATAATTTCTTGATGACTTGAACGACTTACTTCAAGTAATATGACTATTTTTAGCAATACGATACCACATGATGCTTTGGCGAGATTTTTGAGGGTATGCACCCTTTTAGGGTACCAATAATATGGGGTTGGTCAATGTTAACGAGCAGTAAGCTCGATCGATAACTGTTGTGTAATAATAAGTCCGTGAATGACCAGATTTTCACGTGTTTTAATGACGTTATAAGTAAATGTATACCTGCAGTGTAGGATTACTATCGTCGGGTTTCTCAAAATCGATTTGGTAAATGTTCATGTAAAAAAAACTGCACGAAATTGTTGTTCTACATAATAATATAAATGCACGTCGTTCATTAGTCACCCAACGAAGTGTATGTTATACATTCCGGGCAATTGCGGCACGAGAAAAATAATCGATTCAATTCGGCAATTGTTACGTTGTTGTTTCTCGATCTATTGTTGAGTACGCGCTGCCGCGTGGATAAATTATTATAGTTATATTACTTTATACGAACTTCTACTGTAGCGTGTTAGTTTCGCCGACAACGCTTGTCTTACGGATATGTTTTATTATTATTATTATTATTATTATTATTATTATTATTTATTCATAAAATCCGTATAAACTAATTATTTGAAATTGATTTTCATTCGGCTCATCGCTACGTTTACCCGTGTATCATCCGTATTATATATCCGTCGTAGTAGCACATGAAAATATAAATCGATTTATTTTCTTGTGTTTATACATCATTTTCATGACACGCAATCGCATTCTCGGTTTATACGTACGAAACGTGAATTTACGAAAAACAATAAAACGTATAAATAATATTATCTTACATAATAGTTTCCATTTTAATCGAATGTAAAACAATTAAACCAGAGGTTCTCAAACTGCTCAGGCCAGCCTCATCCTACTTTGATCAACCCCATACGTGGGTCCCCTCATAAAAATAATTTTAATAGAAATGTTTAAAGTACCAAAAAGTTAAAAACAAACAACAAATATAGGCTAATATTTATATTCACAATACAAATCGATTTTAAAATAGAGTATATTTATTATAAAAGGTTTTAATCAATCAGATACTTTTAATGTGAAAGGTGGGTTTATTGTTTTTCATCACAAAGTTTGGTGAAACGAGGAGAGACTCCTATAAACTTTACAGGACTTATTATTACACAAATTTCACAAATCTTTTTCTATTCTACCATTACAATGTTGATTTTAAAAAATTTTCGCCCCCACCTTACTTATAAAACTTTCGCGGCACCCCGAAGGGTCACGCATACACTTTGAGAACCTCTGTATTAAACGATATTATAAACTACAACATTCCAATACTTACTGGAAACGACGATGAAAGAGAAACCATCATCATATTATATCAATGTGAAATATCATTATTGACATATTTTTATAAAGATTGTATATTTCTAATACAATCTTTTTTTTTTTTAAGGTCACGCTTTAATAGAAAATAATTTATGATTTACATTTTTAAAAGTATAAAAAATAACGTACGCGTAGAGAAGAGGGGAATGAAAAAAATGATATTTTGTGCGAAATTAAATCGACGCATCGTTTTATAATATAAATGACAATTAACGGATATTGGCGATGAAACGAAAATATTATTATCACAGAGCAGTAAACCGTGGAGTCGTGGGTAAAATCCGCGAGAAAAGTGAAAATCACGCGGTGATTCCCTTGAAATACGCGTTTCTTAATCAATGGACCCTACGCGGATCAAATAAAAAAATTAAATCTGCCAACTACAACAGAAGTTTATTATTATTAGAAGTGTACAATTGATATTACGCTATTGCAGCAGTAGTGCGTAAATTACGATATAGAAACGCGAAAATCTAGTTCGTTGACCAAAAACCATAAGAAAAATATATAATAGTGTATAATATAACGTGATAATCATCGTGCTCGTTGGTGCGTCAATTACAATATTATTATTATTATTATTATTACGTATACATGATATTAAACCAAGTTTACTCGGTTAATATATAAGTACCAGGAATTATCATAATACATTATAGTCATTATATTATTTTACTATAAGTACTAAGTACGAGCCGGAATTTTCGGCGGTAGCTGAGCGAGCGTTGCGGATATAGGTATAGGTAGGTACATGCTACCCAATTATTAAAACGCAAATGTTAATCGTATATTATCAAAAAAAATAAATTTCCCGTTTTTACTGCAGTCTTGAAACTGTCCGTGATTTATATACCTACCCAGGCGTATGGTTAAAAATGTTGTTTTTCACGTAACGAAATAACAATTAATGAACAAAATAATTTAATTTTGGGTTATAAAATGTAACGTATATAATTAAGAGCACTCGGATTTATATGCACTAAAAATTTACCAAAAGCGCTAGAAATTGCCGAATACGTCCATGTACAATCTGCATAATTGGTTTTAAATTAATATAAACGACTTACAGCGATGTTTGTTTAGGTATTTATTACTGTATGACTAGTTTTAATCATCACAAAAATGTTAGGTATAAAAAATAATTTTAAATTTAACTTCATTTTATTGATATTACTCAATAAGTATAATAACTGTTTAGGAAATACCATTTTTGTTTTCTAAATATATTCCGAAATGTAAGTATTAATAAAGTTAAGTTACAAAATAATCCAATGTGCCATACAATAACTTTTAAATATGCTTTTAAAACTGTAAAACGTTGAAATATATCAGAATTTTAGATTCTGAACAAAGTGAAGAAGCTAGTGTTTTTACAATGATGTTTATTTTTTTTTTCTTTTTTTTTTTTTCTGTTAACACTTTTTCGTATATAAATACTTGTCCAAAAGTTTCGATCAATAAATTTTTGAAACCGGATTCGCCTCT
>JAIPRM010010124.1:0-14055 GCA_025469315.1 Stegophylla sp. TES_Ste_2020
TTTCTTTATTTTATTTTAAGATTTTGTAAAAATTTTTAAAAATATTTTCTTTTAATTGTCTTTCTCATACTTTTTTGATTTGAAATAAAAAACTAAAATAACTGAATACCAGTTGGTACTCAGAACTGTTATATATATATATATATTACGAATTTTGATAGAATATATAAAAATTTTAATTCTAGGTAAGTAGGTGTATAGGTATATGTAATTTTTGTATTTTTCTTGTCATGTGGCCCTCGATAAAAAAATGTATAAAAATATGGCCCGCGGGGTTAAAAAGGTTGCCGACCCCTGATCTAGATAATACAATTATTGTCTTTTTATCTTGAATATAGATGATTAAAAAAATGCTTATTCGATGCGAAATTTCAGATAAATAATTGTAGTGTTGTCTATTCTAGTTTGTCTTGGTTAACTAAATATTTCAAAAATATTTTTATTTTCTTAATTGTAAATAACAAACAATCGAATAGAGTACCACTGAATATAGTTTTGTCAAAATGAAAAATCAATACATTAATGTGTGTATGATATACATTTAAGAAATTTATATAGTTTTTCCAGTACCTAATCTAGAAATAATATTTTTATTGTTTGACGTGCATTTTTGCCAAATAATATTTTTGATTGTCATTATTACCTTATTAATTTTGGTGTTTTATGCAATTCTGGCATATTATTGATTTTTTAGACCATGAATCAACATAAAAAAAAAAAAAATTAAGAGCCATCTTTTTATTTATCTAGATAAACTGTAGTTATTTTTTATCTTAGCATATTTTTAAAAAATTGTCTCTATCTAGATAAAATCATTATCAATCATATTTTTCTTTATCAAGATAACATTTTAATTATCTTTGTTCAGCACTACTTATTCAGTTCCATAAAACCCGACTCGATTTATTTTAATTGATTTATTTATTTTAATCAGTACATATTGAAACGTATTTTTCTACGTATTTTATTACAAAACTTCATTGAGTCAATTTACGATTCACAAAATATTTATGATAAAACATTCGAAAATTATCAAAAGTTTAAAGTTTAAATAAAAAATAATAACAATGTAATTGACGCCACAAAGAAAAATTAAATAAATAGCATTTATATCCATACCGGTAGTCTTACATTTAATTGTATTTTAAGCATGGGAAAGAAAATTGTATAGCTTTTACATTTTTCCGGTCTTAAATAAGATATTTTTTGGACTAGATTTTGTTATTTATCTGACTGTATTAGACGTTCATTTGGGTCATGGGAATCAACTATATTACGTCTCGTCAAAGGACCCAGGCGCGGTGAATCGAGTTTAATAAAAAAAAATTTGAACTTGTACGTGGAGCTGATTTAATATTCTTTAAATTAAAATAAAAAAATTCGAGTTCACTGAATTTACAATAGACAATATAGAGTACTCATGGAGGAGGTTAATGTTAGTGAGTATATTTTTCAAAACGAACAACCCATTATTTCTCGTTATTTCAGATAATGTTTTATTAAACTTGAAAATTTAATTTTTCTAGTATTTGTCAACAATCAATTGTACTGTTCAATAATTCTTATATTATATAAAAAGAAAATTTCAATAACATATTTTACAACTTCTAAATATAGGGATATTGAAAATCCCAATATTCATTTATAACTAGGAGATGTTTCAACATTTATTTGAAAGAAAGTAAAACGTAGAAAAAAGTGTTGAACTAAATCAAGAGTTTGATTTTGAAATTAAGTTATTTGAACACCAAATAAGAATAGCGAATTCTAACTGTGATGAAACAATAAAAAATAGTGGTTTTTTAAAAAAACGAAATAATTATTCCTCTCTGGCCAATTCCGTTTTTAGAAAAACAGTTTTCCGCTAAGGAGTCGACTGCAATGATAACGTGTCACTGCAATATTATGAAATGAGAGGACGTCGTGGGAAATTATTTTCACGCACGCTGGACAATCCTATAAATCATTTTCTTCGGAAGTAACGTTTTCCCATTATCGTTAAGTCACGTGGAAAACATGGAATTCAGATTAGTCAGATCCGCGTAACACCACTTCTAAATAATATTTATATCAGTTTGTCACCAACTATTTCACTGTTTTCATTAATATTAATTTGCTCGGAACGTTTTGTCTACTTTTTCGAGACTGAGGCTAGAAAATAATATCTTTTCATACTTTTGACTTGAATTTCAACTCGGCTTCTACCTGTCCGTTTTCGACATCGTTGCATGTAGTAACGCGTACAATTTTCATGGCACATAATATTCGAATTTTTTTAGCACAAAAATATTAACGGAGGTGACATATTTAGGGGTTTATCTCTTTCCTCTGCAGAAGTAATTTAACACAAAGCATCCTCCGTCGATATTATTAGTCTTATCCTTTAATCATGAATCGAGATTTTCGCTTCAAATGCGACCATCAATAAATTATGAAGCTATTATTAAATTATATTATTTATAATTGTAATTTATGTTATGCACTTTTGTTTTTTCATATATTATTATTTTAGTCAATTTTACACTTTTGACTTAGATTTAGATTAGAATTTTTATACACTAATAAATGACTAAATAATTAAAATTATTAATATTAAATTTCAATGCATTAAAAAATAGGTAAATATGAAGAAAAATTTCAAAAATATGCATTAACATTTTTATTCTTCAATTACTTTCTGAAAACCTTTTCACTTAAGATAATTTTTATTTTAAGTGATTTAAACACGACTATAAGAATTAAGTAAACTTCAATATGGCAACTATTACACGTACATTCTACGTATAGTATATCTCTGAATAGAAATATAGAATTTCTGACAATAAATAAGCAATATTTTTCTTAGAACTTCCATAAAAACATAGATTACATTTATACAAACTTAAATTAAATTTTAGTTAATTTATTTTTTTATTTTTTATTCCGACACCTACAACGTACTGAAAACCATAAAACGAATGCTTATAATCAGAAAAAAATAAAATATTCACTTATATACTAAAAATGGGAAAATATGCAAACTTAAATTTTTATACGTGAATTTAGACGACGAGAAACAAATCTCTATTCAAGAATACATGTAATGGACTTATGAACTCATTTTTTATAAAGCTACATTTTGATTTATGTGAATTGCGTATCTGAATCTTTCCACAGTCGGTGAAATATGTTTCTTAATGCTTTAGAGAGTTTCAATGATTGAAATAAAATAAAAGTTTATTGTTAAACATCATAAATTATCAGTATATTGTTTATCGTTCGCTAGGTTATGTGGATTATAAAAATAAGCTATTTTAGATTCCGAATGAAGGGAAGAAGCTAGTGTTTTTTATAATGATGTTTATTTTTTTTTTTCTGTGTACAAACTTTTCGTATGGAAATACTTGTCCAAAAGTTTCGATCAGTAACTTTTTGAAATCGGATTTGCCTACTTTGGCATGGTACTTTAAAAAGATCATTTTTTGAATTTCTCAATTCTTCAATTTTTTTTTTTTTGGAAAAAACTACTCAAAATTTGACAAAAACGACTCGGAAACCATCATTTTTTCATTCGAACTATATGAAAATTTCAACATAGATACAAAATAATATAAAAAAGATTTTGGCGGAAGAAAATTTTGGACATTTTTCTAACATTTTTTTTCTCATTTATTTTTTATATTATTAACTTTCTTCGTTCAGAATCGTTTTATTGAAGAAATTATTTATCGTTTCTTTAAAATTCAATACACCCGTCGAGAGAATCCCACCCGTCGCGCGAAGAACATCTATCGTGCGAAGTATGTCCGGCTTTTTTTTTCTACGTACAACTTTTCGTATGGAAATACTTGTCCAAAAGTTTCGATCAGTTTTTTCTTTTGTTTACTCAAAATAAAAAATGCAATAGAACGTATTTTCACAGGACTCGGTTTTATAAAACTGGGTTCACCGTGGAACTCGATACATAATAGAAATCGATTTTGTGAAATTCGGTCTTATAGGACTCGGCTCCGATTTCCCTGGCGCCACCGTCGTTGGTGTCCGCACGTTATTCGTGTTCGTTATTAATTTTAACTCAATAATGAAATTGTAGTCGCGTTACCGTTGTTATTGTCATTATTATATTGTCTCTGGACATTCTCGTACAGACAGGCTCAGCTCTCGACAACATTTGTAACGGTATACATTATATTATATATTGTATACTCACCGAACGATATTGATAATTTATTGTGTTAACTTTTTTTTTTTTTTTTTTTTGTACGGTTATTGATGATCACGATTCAAACGAGTATATTCTTACAAACGAATTATAAATGATTTGACTTGGAACCGTTGATGGTTTTTTTGGATTTGGGTCGGTTATTAAAAACACGTTTTTCGATTTTATTTATTTGGATTTTGAACATTGTATTCTCGGCTATGGGTTAAACTCGGTTTTTTTTTTTTTTTTGATAATTTCGTTACTAGGTCTTGGATTAGACTGCCGAATCTTATTAATTTGAAAACCCGGACGTCTTTAAGAATCGACTTAAAAACATTTACAAATTCATAAAAATAACGTTTGTCCAATAATTATCTACACGTGTTATCGTTTTCAGAACGATTACCAGAATTTAACCGATTTGGTTTTAGCGGTTCGATTACGGTTTCGAAAATCAAAAAACCGAAAGTCCAATCGGTTTTTTTTTGGAAACCGATTCCAATCCTTGTGAAAATAATACATAACTATTCGCGATCGAATTGACGAATGACAATTTTTATTTTATTAGTTATATTATATTAATTGAAAACCCGAATCGGACGGAGAACGAGAGAATACCTCACGACACGTCATTTTAATAGATTGTAATTACGGCGATACGAAAAACACTCGAATCTCGGATCGAATCCAAGGATAAACTTAACGTTCGTTTTACTGTGTTCGATCAGAAATATATATATATAGATAGTCCCAGACGCGTCTCGAGCGTAAAGTGTGCGGCGAGATGGTCACGGAGAAATATTAAAATATTATCGTTCGGTAGAGGAGTACTGTAAGGCCTTGCAAGTGTGTCATTTCAGTTTTTTACTGTAAATGCCGAAATTTTCCTGACAAACTTCTCTCAGGACGCTTTTTGTCCCGTAATTTCAAGTCTGTCCCATATCGATCCGGTTTTTTGCCTTATTGTTAATTTAAAACTTTTGAAATGAAATTATTGAATAAAACAATGTAAAAATCTTGAAATCTAGAAATCTTGTGAACACCATAACATCAATTTTAATCGTAAAACAATAATTTCATAAATTTCTTTTAGAATATCCCAAATTGTTAAACTGAATCACTATTTCGGAAAAATACGAAATATCAAATTTAATAGTGCAGATATGTCATAACAGTCACCATCAAAATGGATTAACAAGTTTTTTTTAGAAAGTAAAGTATACAATATACATGAATAATGGAATTGAAGAAATTTAAAAAAATTAATTTAATTTAATTATGTTATTTTATGTTTTTCAAAAAAATGTTTTTGTGTTTAACTTTAATCTATAATAGGTAGTTTAAAGTTAAACACATATATATAATAAATATTTATTTATTTAAAAATATTATAAAACATATTTTTGACCTGTATTTTATTTTTTCAAATATGGTCACCCTAACCTAGATTGTTGATCAATATTCAAAGTCTTTTAATTGTCACTGATATTCATAAAATAATATAAAATACAGATTACGCGTTTCTAAATATTTTTTCCAATTCGGACTCAGTTATTTTCCTCACTGCCATAATTTCTGTTAGATTTTGTTGTACACACATTACACAATGTGTGTAGCGTAATAATTATTATATTTGCACCAATAGTTACGACTGCTATGTACGACGGCGGCGGTGATAAGGATCAGATAGCACACAACTATAATACTTCTTGTGCCCTTCGAGGGTTGTCAAGCGTGAAAAACCGTGTTTTCGGAAGGGTACGCGCCAGAGGTTCCCAAAATGTTTATACTCGATGTGCTGTTTTCCTCACTGCCGTCCCACCGTATTAGAATTAATTATTATTTTGTGTGTGAACAACTTTTTGTAACCACTTCTAACTATAATTTATAGCATTATACCAATATTTACAAGTACATAAATATATTTATGCGTAGTCGTTGCTTTATAGTAGGATGACCATATTTAAGAAAGTAAAATACAGGACAAAAATATTTTTCATAATATTTTTAAATAAATAAGTATTTATTACAAATAATATATTTATGTTTTTGAATTGTGACAAAAGTATAATTTTTAAACTACCTATTATAGATTAAATTTAAACACATAAAAACATTATTTTGAAAAACATAAAATAACATAATGAAACTAAATTGATATATTTTTTTAATTTCTTCAAATCCTTTATTCATTTTACGATTACAATTATTGATCTGATGGTATCCAAAAGATTTCTAGATTCTTAAATTATTTTATTCAATAATTTCATTTCAAAAATTTCAAAAATTTTAAATCAACAGCAAGTCGAAAAACGGGATTAAAATGGGACAGACTTGAAATTACGGGACAAAAAGTGTCCTGAAAGAAGTTTGTCAGGACGACAGGACACAGAGCCGAAATAAAGGACAATCCTGTATAAAACAGGACGTATGGTTACCCTACTTTATAGGTATATTGTAATGTTGAACAGTGAATAGTGATACTTGTTCGGACACATAGTAATAGGGCAAATTTACCTTGAAATCTTTCAAAATAATATTTTATACGTTTCTACATAGGTTCATTGATGATGACATCAATGAACTCGAATAGTAATTAAATAATATTGACCTTAATTATTATTAATTTATTGTTCAGTTTGTTTCGTTCGCGAGTTGTAACATTGACCTTTATCTTGTACTGTTATATTTTGATTCCAGTAGAGAAAACTAATGATTTATGTATTTAATCGAAATAATAACGTTGACGGTCCTAAGTCCAACAATATGAGAAGGAAAATACATTGGTTTAAAAATATTTTCCTTTCATTTTTTGAACGTGATTTACTTATAAATCCAAACACCAGGGCTCGCTACCGTTGATAGTAAGTTTAATGGTTTCGGTTTTTGGGTTTTAAAAAATTACCGTTTTCAACCACTTGTTATAAAATGTCTACGGTTTTGGGTTTTTGATACTAAATAAGATTTTCAAAATTCCGCTATTTGTTGTTTCTTACAATTATTTTTTTTCTAAGGGATCGTAACTAAGGCTGCATATTATACAAACCGAGTCCCAAGAAACTTTTTAGAATTAATCGAGCCACGAGTTGTTTAAGACACATAACTTTAATTGAGTTTCAAAAATTTTGGGAAAAAAACACAATTTTCCTACAATTAATTAATTCATTATTCTACAAGTATGATTGAAAATATTATTATTTTTTTTTATTTTAAGAAATTTGCAAACACATTTTAATGTTGAATTGGTGAGCACTTAAGTGTTTATTTTATATTATTATTTTAAACATTTTTTAATACCATATTAACTGAATCATACAATACTTTATGTTTTAATGGATTTTTAACCATTTACGTAAGATTACTGTATACACATTTTTTATTTTTTAATACGATTCTTTTGATTTAAAAAATTACATATAATTATTCACACAACTGGTCCAGTGTTGAAAACGAAATTTCTGACCATCACTCAAAAAATACGTTTTGTTTCTTTCACTAGGTAATCATATTACTTCGTCTACGCTTTTTGCGTTCATTTTGCCTGGATAAAATTGTACAACTGGGTTTAACTTTGAGTTTAAGTATTACCTTAAAATATATAGTTCTATGGTGATAAGCTTTTTTGTATACATAAGAGTCGTACAATCACGTTGCAGTTTTCCCTCACATTTAATTAAATATTGTTATAGACAAAATGTATGTTATTTATTACTTATAAAAAATATACAAAATTAAAAATGTTGAGTATAGCAAAAAAGCTAGTGTTTTTACATTAATGTTCGTTATTATTATTATTTTTTGTATGCTGTTTTGTGTAAAAATACTTAGCCAAGGGTTGAACCAGCAATATTTTAATCAGAATTCAGCTCTAATTAGTTGCCCAATGAGACAAATTTTGAAATTCTCGATAATTTTTCCAAAATTTGACAAAAATGCCTTCAGACATTTTTTCATCCAAACTTATTTCAAATTTTAATATAGAAGTAAAAATAAGAAACACATTTAGAATGTAATATGAAAATAATTTTGGTGAAAGAACCTTTTTTTTTTTTGTTATCAGTTTTTCATTTTATGTATAATTTTTTTATATATATATATATATAATTTTATAATATAAAACTGACAATTATTATTGTGTGTTAACTAAAACTACACTTAAAATCGTTTTAGACTCAGAGTGAAGCGAATAAGCTAGTGTCTTTACAATATTGTTTATTTTTATTTATTTATTTTTTATTTGTACATCCTTTTCTGTAGCAATACTAGTCTAAAAATTTCGAACAACCACTTTTGAATCACGATTTACATCTAGATGGTACTCGTACTTTTCAGAAGTCATTTTTTGAAATGCTCAATTGTCTTCTCGAAATTTGAGAATAACTATTCAGATTTTGATAAAGAAAAAAAATCTCAGAAACTATTACTTTTTAATCCAAACTTTATGACAATTTAAATATAGATCGACAATAATATGATAAATAGTTTGGTGAAAAGAAATGTTGAAAATGTGAAAAAAAAAATGTTTGGTAAAGTTTTTCTAATACATACTTATTTTTCGTTAGTTTTATTATGTAATATATATATTAATTATACCTTTCTTTGGAATTTTCAATAAATTTCATAGTTTTATTTTTTTTATTTGCATGTTTCAAATTTTTTTGTACATTTTTTTGTCTTCTTTACCTCCTATAACTTCCGAGCTTTGATAATAAAAGAATGAGATTTCTTTTTTTTTCATAAAAGTATTTTTAATAAAATCTGAATTACAATCAAAATAGAATCGTTCGAACACTCAATAATCAATCAATCGACGCGTATTTATTTGGATTAAATCGGTAAAAACGATTTAATCAAATAAGACCGTACGGAACTAACTGTTATTGGCATTTCGCTTTCAATATCATAACGCGATTCGCAGCACAGTGCAACTAACGTTGGAAGTGAACCGTTCCACCTGAACCTTTCACTTTTCGCTCGTCCGTTTTTTCATCCGAGCAAAAAGACAATAAATTAATAATAATAATAATAATAACAATATAATATTATCGATAAATGTTCGACAAATTCGTTATGATTTCACGAAAACAAAAATACAATATTATGATTTATATACACATTAACGTTGATGACGACGATTATAATCTAAACCAGACGTTCCCAAATTGTGGATCACAGCCCAAAGGTGGATCAAGATCACATTTTTGGTGCGTCACGTTAAATTTTTATGTGTACAAATTTTTTTATCATATTCATTAATATATCTATACAATATTAAATAATTTTTATCCATTTTTTTTTTTTTTTTTTTTTTTTTTTTAATAAATAAATAAATAATTATAATTATAAAAATTAAAAATCATTTTATAAAAA
The DNA here is from genome assembly GCA_025469315.1 of Stegophylla sp. TES_Ste_2020. Lineage (NCBI taxonomy): Eukaryota > Metazoa > Arthropoda > Insecta > Hemiptera > Aphididae > Stegophylla > Stegophylla sp. TES_Ste_2020. Next base: position 9,554 of record JAIPRM010010124.1, read on the forward strand.
TTTAAATATAACATACTGTTTTTTTATTCCATATCTTTTTTGATCCTGAGTGAAGCGCTAAACCTAGTATTTTTACGGTGATTTTTTATTTTTTATGTCTGCAACTTTTTGTAAAGAAATACTTGTCCAAAAGTTTCGAACTCAAAGGTAAGCTCAACTTCTTTGAATCAAAATTTGCCTCAATAAAGTACTTTTGGGAGATCAAAAAAATCTCAATAGTTTTTCCAAAATTTTTGAATAACTATCCAAAAAATTGACCAAATCACTTTTAAAATTTTCTTTTCCTTTTATCCAAACTATATCAAAATTTAATTTTAGATAGAAAATAATATGAATAATAATCATATTTTCGTAAAAGAAAAAAATTTGAAAATGTCAACACTTTTTTTCATCAAAAATTTTTTTTTCTTATTAAGCGTTAATAATTGTGGGATATCAAACTGACAAAAAGTATTTTTTAATATTAATATAATATTATTATTTTGAAACTCTATAATTTTCAATTAAAATTGTTTTATTAAAGAAAGGAGTTATCTTTCCTTTCAAATTTAACACACTCTTCAAATCCCATTCGATAAGTGAACAATCCCCATGGTGCGAAATATGTCCAGCTTTTTATTTTCGTTGTTCAACAAGCAAAAGGTCAAACAAGAAAAGGACATTTGATTATTGTTGTGGATAGTCAAAATTGAAAAAATTTCGAAAATAAGTTGTACTGGGATTTATGCGAATACATATAGCCGTAACAGGAATAACTGCAGCAGAATTTATAATGATAAATAATATGTTGTTACTCGGTCAAAATCACGAGACTTTTACTACCACTGTTTTCGTAATATTAAAGCGAAACTGAAACTCGGACGTAAATAGTTTATAATGATTACGAAAATAGCGAAAACTCACTAATACGTCTTATAGTTATTGTATTTAAAAATAACGACCAAAAAGTGATTTAAAATAATTTCATATTCGCTTCGCTCCGAATCTAAAAACACGTGAATTATTTTTTAGTTAGCTCATATGATACAAAATAATTTATAAGTAATACTTTGTAAACTGTAGTTAATTCATAGAAATGAAAATATCGACTTAACCAAATAACCAGTTTTGTACAAGGTGTACGTCAGTGGTATCCCTTGGCCGTTTTTTAAGGGTTGAAAAGGGATTCATAGATACAGTAGAATCGGGTTATAACTGATATCTTGATGTTACGAACGAAACTTTCTTTCATTTGAAAAATTAGTGATATGACGAAAAACAAAAATGAACTTTGATCCCTTCATAGAACGCGAAATATTTTTTGACCGAAGTTCACGCCCTGTTACGATTTTTACATTTCTAGAGCTTGATATTACTATTTATTTTTAAACTTCAATTAGGATAAGAGACATGTTAGTTAGTGTATGACAAAAAATATATACCAGTGGTTCTCAATCTTTTTAGGACCACGACCCAAATTTTTCTTCACAAACCTATCGCGACCCACGTGGTTTTACATTTTTAGGATAAAAAAAGTAATTCTTAAAAATCAAAATCAAATTAATACTTCAATAATTTATTAATTAATTGGTTTATATTATATGAATATAATTTTACAAGTGCATGCAAATGTGCCACTTCATTATTATTACAGTGAGGTTTGGTTAAAAACGTAATTTTTTGAGAATTTATATAATTAAAATACATTTCTCGCGACCCCCCAAAAATTGACTCGAGACCCACCAGTGGGTCGCGACCCACACTTTAAGAAACGCTGCTCTAGACATTACGAATTGTGTGGTTATCAAGAACTTTTCTCTCGTTCCTTTGAAATTTCTTATATCCCGAGTCGACTGTCACATCAATATATAAATCAGTTTTGATATTTCAAAATATTATTTCTATTATTTCATGATTATATGATTTATAATAATTTATTTAGTTTCAAGAAAAATGTCCAAATAAATTAAATAAAGTCCTTTATTTAACGTTTTGATATTACTTCGTTTCTTTTCCTAATAGGATTTCTGTATTTCCATATTCTTAAAAATTAAAAAAAAAAAGAAGATCACGATGCAAATTATTAAAATAAATCGTTGAAACATCAAAATTTTCAAAAAACGAAATCTATAAAATAGATATTGTTGTATTTCGAAAATAAAAAATTATTCTATAAATATTTTTACCGAAACATTAAAATTCAATATTAAAACACGAACTATTTGCATTCCTTGTCCTTGTGAATCTTATCTCTCAGGAAATATCACAGTGGGTCAAATTCATAGGCGCAATAAGAGGAGGGCTTGAGGGAAATAAGCCCCCTCAAATCTACTCATAACCCCCCCCCTCAGAAATTTTGAGAATTACAAAAGATTAATGCCTTTTTTTTGGGGGGGGGGGAATAAATCAATCAAAAATACATAGTAGCCCCCCCCTAAAAACGTTTTCTAAGTTGCGCCAATGGGGTCGATCCTCGTGGGACATCCTGTGTCAGTAAATAATATTCAAATGCCTTTTGCGGACCCGGCCTTTCGGGAGATGGCAAGTCCTTCTCGTCCCACACGTGTCCGCAATGACACGGATGCGTTCCGAAAACAATATTCCGCGTGTTGCCTACGTTTTTCGTTGCCGACGAGTACACACTCGTGTCTCCTCTTTACGTCCCACTGACATCCGTTATATTATTACGACGACTAATTATCTATTATTCGATTGAATCGCGTGCCTCGTCCTGCCCGCAAGCAGTCACGTTCATCCCACGGACGCGGTTCGTCCGGAGTAAGAGTTCAACTCTCGCGACCGTTATCACGCGTGTGTTTTCGCACTAACAGCACAAAGTCCAAATACATAATTTATAATCATGTATGTTACGGTGAAAGAAGGCAATTGATAATGACGTCATTTTCGACGAGGTTGATGATCAATGATGATCAATATCAAAAAAAAAAAACACAATGATTTTTACTTTCCTATCGGGAACGCATAAATCTTCCGATTGCTAGTTTATCCCGATTGTCTTTAATATTTGTCGTTTGTGAATTTCCCTATACTTCACTGACTCATAATATTTTGAGAGCCCATTAGCTTGTCCAGAAGACACCACTAGGAGTTCGTGGGGAAAATTGATAAGAAATTGGAACTTCGCGAGATAATTGAAATCAAAAACAACTCTTGATTTTTTTGAAAAATCTCTCCGGAAGGGAACTTTTACTACAAAAATTAGATATTTAAAAATTTTTCAAAACCACATTTAATAAAAAATGTAATTATCCAGGTAAATTTTAAATATTTTTAACATTGAAGTTTTATTCCGTCTAGACCAGTGATTCTCAAGCTTTTAGATACCCTTTGGATCAATTGTAGAATAGAAAAAAAAAAACTTTGAAATTTGTATAATTGTGACAACTGTAATAGGTACTTATTACTAACATACCCTACATGATACTTAAGTAAAAGACGTGAATTCAAAAATTACAAAATTGGATGTAAATATTTTTTAAAAGCCAAATTTTGACTAAATTCTAAATAGTTCAAATGTGTTATGACACAATTTTTTGGTACTTACACGCAACGTGAAACAAAAATCTTCAAGGACAATCTATGAAAGCCTAAGATTCACCGATTGGGATATTATCTAGATAATTCTTAATTATCATCGCACAAACGCATAATACTGATAAATATTATATCGCTTTTCAAACTATGTACTAATATATTATTATTATCATTATTAAAGTCTGGACTTTGCAGGAATTTACTTTATTTTCCTATTGATATAAAACAAAGCTGTAAGATCAGTTAACGCTATATAGAATGAGATGCACTCAATTTTAATTTATCACTTTCTTTTTAAAACTATTTTTGAATTTTTGGTGCTTTATTTTTATTTTTAATGCTTCGTTTCTAAATTTCAACTGATTTTTTTTTTTTTTTTTTTATAAATTTATAAAGCTACAAAATTCGAAATCTATGTTGGTGGAGATTGACTCGAAATATTATGATTGTAGTTCTCCGATCGAAATATTATTGTTAAAAAATTTTTTTTTGAAAATTTTCAACTGCGTTTCTTTGCGCCGAGGGATACCGCAGGAAGTGTTGCGAGACAAAACGTTTGCGTTTCCGTGCTGTAAGACTACAGCATACTAAACGATTCGGATTCGACGACAACTATAAACCCGATGCGTCATTCGAACGAATATAATCGTCACTTATAGGATTACTCGCGCGATTCAGAAACCGCAGCAGCGTGCTGTACGTATTTTTACCGTTTTTCCGCGCATAGTTTTAAGGTACGTCGCCGGTCGAGAATTTGTCTGGGGGAAAAAAAAAAAAACAAACAATCGGCGTTCTCCTCTATAATATCCGCCGCCGCCGTCTGCGTTTATCCGCAATTCGCGTTATCCGAGTGACGTTTTATTCGGCGTGTCGAGCAAAACGTCGTCGTACGCGTCGTTCACACACACACAGAGCGACCGAGACGGGAACCTGACAATGCATTGTATTCGAGTTTTTTTTTTTTTTTT
>JAIPRM010010125.1:0-14055 GCA_025469315.1 Stegophylla sp. TES_Ste_2020
ATTTTTTGATCAGAATTTTATGAAAATTTAAACATAGATAGAAAATCCTATAAAAAAGATTTTGGCGCAAGAAAATTTTGAAAATGTGAAAAAAAATTTTGGACATTTTTCGAACATTTTTTTTTATCTTATATTATTAACTTCCTTCGTTCAGAATCGTTTTACTGAAGAAATGATTTATCGTTTCTTTAAAATTTAATACGCCCGGCAAGAGAATACCACCCGTTGTGCGAAGTACATCCATCGTGCGAAGTATGTCCGGCTTTTTTTCAATGCTCATTGAATAAAATTTCCATAAATATGGTTTAAGGTGCCTAGACACCCAAAACACTCCCCTTGGTTTCGCCACTGATTATGTTCAAAAACGAAACGAAATTCTCGTTTTATAACATAAGAAAAGTTATTTTCATTTCATAATGCAATTAAATTTCTAAAAAAAAATAAGTTTAACTACATCTTTCCAAAAAGCAGTAGGTAAACAAATATAATATTATATACTTTTAGAATACTCAAACAGTTTTAGGTTTTACGACTGAAGAGGTAAAGGAGGTACTAAGTACAATTCCGATAGTACTCCCACGCGCGAAACGCGTTTGAACGTAAAATAAAAATGTTTTACAAAGTAAAAATTAAAAAAAAAAAAAAAAGTAACCGAATCCCATAATAATACAATTACTTTTCTTACAAAGTATAAAACGCGAATTATCGTTCGGTAATAAAACATAAAAAATGCGTCGAGAGTAATTTATTTAGGCCGGGAACACCACACTTTTTGTTCCAAAATTATTACTTACATATTTTTTTTTTTTTATATATTTATACAAAAAAATTTATTTATACATAAATTTCGTTCACTCGCTTCACAGTCGGCTCGAACTGTGTATGAATAATATTCATATTATAATCTCGTGGAAATAATTCCCCGGCCGGAATTTCGTTTTTATCTTTTTCCGTTTAATTTCGCGTAATAATGAAAAAGTTTTGTTCTATAATATTTATATATATATATATGTAAATTTTACATATTCTACCGCTGTAAAAAAAAAAAAAAAAAAACTTTAAAAACAATTATCGACCGAGTGGACTAGTGTTAACCACCGCCAGGGTGTTGATTGCGTACAAATTGCAGAAAAATAAAGCTGAAAAAAAAAAGGTGGACGTATTTCGACCCATGGGTATTGTTCACCGCTCCTCGGGTGGATATTCAAGGCGGATGTGTTAAATTTTAAAGGAACGAATCATCAATAAAACGATTCTTAGATGTACTCAATAATGTGTATTGGTTGTGTGTGTGTGTCAGGTAATAAATGTCTTTATAATAATACTAAAAAGAATAATAATTTATTTCCTATAAATTCATAAATCAACTTTGCTTTTATTGGAATTTTTGAGGTTTCTGTGAGAATATTTAGGTTTTGAGTTATTTGTAGATTTCACATTTATTTTTCAATAATGCAGTCATATAAAATCTACTATTTTTCTTTTTTCAAATGTCAAATAATCGTTCAAATATACTTTTATTTAATAATAAAGTAATTATTCTTGTGCATTTTCATTTGTAGTAAATTACGTTTACGAATTATTGTATTGTGTTGGTAATTAAATTAATTTTTCAATACATAATTATAAATAATTACTCATACTCAACAATAAATACACATTTCACGTGATTTATTACTTTTTATCTGACCGGAATTATCATATTGATGCTGATAGTTTTGATTGGCCTCAAAAATGTATAAACCATAAAAGGGTAATTAAAAGAAAAAAAAAATGTAAGCGGTGGGATATTTTCGTACACCAAAAAAGGGCGTTTTATAAAAAAAGTTTGGGAAACACTGATCTAGATAAATAAATTCTACATTAACTATTTTTTTTTTATGATATTAATAATAACTAAATAGTATTGTAAACTACTACTGAATACGATTAGGTCGGATTGACGCAACTGTTCATAAAAATGTTTCGGCCGGATACACATTTTGGAAATTACGATAAATTTTCCACTAGTATTGAAATAAGTATTTTATTGTTAATTGTCAAATTATACAGATAACACTTTTTCAAAATAAATTTCTTATTTTATGCAATACCTCTGTTATAGTATTGATTTTTTAAACTTGATAAAAATAATATTATATTTAATTATATTCATCTTTATCTAGATAATAACATTTTGGTTACTTTTACTCAAACACTGATCGCGGCTAACTCGTGCACTCGGGCGTTCGTTTCGCGTTGCACAACTCAGAGCGAAGAGTATTCGTGCAACATTAACATTAACAATTCGTTTTGCGAAACGATAAATCATCGCGTTCGCGGAAAAACGATCCCGATCGGTTAGCAGTGACATATAATATTATAACATACATTTAAAACGGTGTCGACGGAACGGTTTTTTTCCAAACAAAATTCGCATTTTTCGATTTAAATAAAAAATAATTACACTTAACGCGTTCGCGAATCCGATACGATAACAACGTCGTAATGACAGATATCGCGCGTATCGTTTTCAATGTCCGGCGGGAATTTGCTCGTTAAGTCGAGTAAAAAGTGACAGGAAAAAAAAAGAACGACACCAAAATACATAAAATACCAACGGTAGATTGGTGAGGAATTGGTAGACTATCCCTCCTTCTCCTTGAATTTTTCGCGTCACTTTGTACCAGCACTTACATCTGATAAAATCAAGTGTGCAAGAACTGTAGGGGACTGACACCTGTTCGGGTGTTTCAATTATTGTTAATCCATAGTTTTTTTTTTTTTTTTTTAGGGTACCAGTTTTTTAAAAAAAAAAAAAATTGATACAGGTCAGTGTTGTAGATGGGTTGTTGCCTTTTTTTTCGTACAATAACCACGGATATCGATCCGACTCGAGGTTTATTTTAGACACAACATCTAGACTGTTCTCGACTTTTTAATTTTAAACTATTGAATATCTGACGCTTTATCTCACTATTGATCGAAAACGAAAAACTTGAAAATTCAATTAAAACTTAATATATTTTCTATTGGAATATCGAGGCAAAAGTAGTGATGGCTGTCACTCGAAAAACCGAAATGCTGAAAATCCACGAACATTAAAATTGTGAAAATTATTTGACTTCATAAAAATGTAGAATTGATGTGGTTTCCAGTAAGCTTTGAGGAAATATTGTGATTTTTGAAAAATTATCTCACCAAAGTACCTACTGTCCGGGCGTGATCTAAATAATAACCGCAAAAAAGACTTTTGGGCAAAGTATTTCTATACACGGAAAAGTGTTCCTCGGAAACGGAACAAAATAAACATCATTGTAAAATATTCACTGAATTCTTCGCCTCACGCGAAATCTAAAATAACTTCTCCCCCCCAAAAAAAAAAAAAGATTAAATAAAATGATGTATTCTGCGTACAATACAGTCGCATTAGTAAAATCGTAATCTATGAATATGTTAGAAGAAAATGATAAAATGTGACGTACATGAAATGTCGAATTCTTAACATTTTGATGGCATATAGAGTGCAAAATAATATTATACACTGTTTTCGATGTCTGAATCATGTGAAAATATGCGGTAAATAAATAATCAGAGAAAAATGGAATAATTATCAATTATATATTTGGGTTTATTTAGAAATTTCACATTAATTTTGTTTTAATAATGCAGTCCAATTAAATTCATTATTTCTTTCAAATGTCCAGTAATCATCCAAAATATTATTTAATGACAAAATAATTCTTGCCCGTTTTCATTAATAGTTAATTATTTATAGTATTAATTACTATTTATAATAAAATTTCTATACTTTATTCGACTTTGTTTTTTAATTGAAATATCGTAATTTTTTTTTATTTATTTGTCTGTATAAAATTTTGTTCCATCAAACTATTTCACATGTAATTTTCTATCTATATACCAAATTTCGTAGCTTACCATTGTGCATTTTATTAAGTTATATTAAAAAAAAAAAAAAACTAGAATAAAAATTATGAAAATTCAGGTCATGATGTAATTTGCCGGTTTTTCTCAAATTTTTAGGCGATTTTTGCACGTGCTTAGAAAAAGTATTGAGAATTTTAATAAATGACCTGTTTTTAGTAGTACCATTTGGGTGTGTTTTCGGATCTACAAACTTTTGGATTAGTATTTCTATAGGAAAATGTGTTTTTACTGAAGAAGAAAAACGAATAATAAAATAAATGAAAAAAAAAAAAAAAAACATTATTGCAAAAACATAAGCTGCTTCGCTTTGCACAGAATCCAAAAAAAGAATACGTATATTGCGTATGTCGTCAGTGGTGAGAATTTAGTGAATTATTGTCACAACGTAGTCAGTTCAGTCGATAATTCGATTCTAGATAAAAATAAATCCAAAGACAAAATGATCCGAAATGATATAATCAACTTTACAAAAAAAAAGTGTAGTTATGTAAATTTATTTGCGAAGAGAAGAAATAACGTCAAATAGAAGTATTTGATAAGATTAGTAATTTGATCTTATTTATTGATATTGCTGGGATTTTTGATCTCATTAGTCATCCGTATGTATGGTGTTGAAAAATAGTATTTAAGAATATAATGACTTGGAATTTCTGTGATTGACAATCGACAATTTAATTAGTATTTTTTGTGTAATTTTATCGGTTAAAATGACGCATAATATAATTATATTAACGTGAAATTTGTAAAAGAAAAGTCTTCGAATATATATATTTTTTTTTTCTCCCAAATTAATTAGTATTTTCAATTTAATCGAATAATTCAAATTCAATAAATTTTCGTCTTTTGATGTGTTATCCGTAGATAAAAGTTCGGATTTTAATACACTATAAGAACCTAAAAAATGCTCTAATGAAATGCTATTTAATGTACTAAAAAAATGTCTTTATTAAAAGAGAAAAAAAAAGTGATCTTTAAAAAAAATAAAAATTGTTATTTTTCCTTATAGTCACAAACATATAAATGCGAACGACGGCGCACATCCGAAACTTGTACTTTTGGAATTATTCAAAACTAAATATAATTTGACAGATCCGACTCGCAATATACACTTGACACAATACGAAAAACATGTTATTAAAAAAAAAAATATGTAGAATAAAACGCAATCGTAACTCGGCGTTCATCGTTGTTAATTATCAAAGTCGCATGAAACGTTGGATTGTCGCGTATTTTAAACCCCACAGAACTGAAAACAAATTTCGGGGGAGGTGAAAGCAAGACTAGTAAGCTAATAAGGTTAGGTTAAGACTACAAGCTAATAAGAAAATAAATTTAATTAAATATGTTATTGATTAAACATTATTGCGGTTTAAACGTTATTATTGTTTTTATATTTGACGTTATTGGAAATTTAATTGTTGTTGACATTTTGCATTTAATTTCTATTGTAATTTTAAACATTATTGATTTTTATTACAATATTCCTATAGATATAGCAATAAATGTAAAAAAAAAAAAAAAAAAAATGGATGAAAATTAATAATTCGAGTAATAATATTCTATTGTCGCTTTTTTTCACGGCTTTTTTCGTTTTCTGATATATGTTATGTTTTATGTTCATTTAATTGTTTCGTTTATCGTTTTGTTTTGTTTTTTGATTTACTTACATTTTCGTTTTATTGTTTTATTGGGTTTAGTGATATTCAAAAACTAACGCTAACTGATTTCCGATACGTTTTTCGCCATCTATTGAAATCGTTTTTTGACAGTTATACCATTTATAAAAACGTTTTTAAGCCCAGGGGGGGGGTCCAAAATATAATTTTTTTTCTACTTGTTAAATTATATATTTTTATCAGATTGCTGTCAATTTTTCCGAATTTCGGTGATGCCCCCCCTCCCCAGTTATAGCCTTGCCCACAAAATTATTTTTATAAATTACGAGTTCTTTATCATTTGGCAACGAAAACGTACAAATACAAAAAATATATATGACTGCGGTTAAGCGAATAAATTATTTTTAAAACATTTTACTTTTTGAGGAGATAATTTCATCTGGATTTAACCATTTGCAGTGAATTTACGAAAAATGACTTGAAAATAGAAAAAAAAAGTTTAAAAAATACAAAAAAAAAAATAACATGAATTATTTGTTGCGTTTTTAAATACTTTGATACACAAAATTAATTTTCCGCTTGGAAAGCAATATTGTTTAGAGCTTCTCGAAGAAAAAGAAAGCCGGACATACTACTTTGTACCACGGATATTCTTTGCTCTTCGGGTCAGATACTCTTTACGGGTGTGTATAATTTCAAAGAAACGATAAATCATTTCTTCAACAATACGATTCTGAACGAAAGAAGTTAATAATATAAAGAACAATAATAGTCGTCATTTTCAATATACTCAGCAAGAGTATCTGACCCGAAGAGCGAAGAATATCTGTGGTGCGCAATATGTCCGGCGTTCTTGTCTATACTTAACTTTACTTTTTTTTATCAAATATACAAAGAGGAAAACATTAAATGAGAAAAAAAAAACGTAGAAAAATGTCTAATAATTTTTTTTTCACATTTTCAAAATTTTCTTGCGCCAAAACGTTTCTCATTTTATTGTTTATGTCTATTTTTAAATTTTCATAAAGTTTGGATCTAAAGATCACGGTTTCTGTGTCTTTTTTGTCAAATTCAATCATTTGAAATATTTTATTTATTTATTTATTTTTTTTTTCAAATTTGTCGAATTATACACCCTGTGTAAAACACAAAATGGTTTTCGAAAGATGTTATTCGACGGAATTTAATTAAAAACACCCCGGAAAATGAATTAAAAAAGGAAAATTTATGACTTAAAAATGCAAAAAAATGTCCTGAAAAATTAAAAATTTCGAAAAATGTAAAAAAATGCGAAACAAAAGTTTTATGCACGGATTTGTTAATACACAATTCAAATTATGCGCTTACAAAAGCTATGTTTCACAATCACAAAAAAAAAAAAAAAAAAAAAAAACAATGCACTTTCCTACAAATTCACAACCCTACCCTGCTCATGACAATTACATAAACATATTTTGGGGAAACGGAGGAAAATTAAAGATGTAGAATAATCGAAGATCGAAGAATAATCGATTAAAATTTTTAGTTCGGTACACCTGACGCCGCAACAAATCCTCCCCCTCCCCTCCCCCCAAATGCGGGCGTTTGATGTCGGCGTACAGCACGGGCGGCGTACACGCAAAGAGCGGCGTGTCGTATGAAATATTAACGAGAGTTCATCCCCGCAGACTATAGCACGGTATTGACCGACGGACCGAAACTGTTTTCGGAGTGCTCTCGTAGTCACGGCGGCGCGGCGCATATTGTGTTTCCAAAACGAAAAACAAAACGTCTACCACGTGCACGTCCTCGTCATCAGTAAATCGTGTTCAGATAACTATAAAATCAACTAGACAACTCGTAACAACAATTTATTTGCCCTTTGTTCGGTCTATACTAGAGTGTGGGCTGGTAATTTTGGTATCCCTATTTTTAGCCCGTGATGTGCTCCGAATAGAAAGAGTCCAAAACTGATTTCTGATCCTATGCCGGTTTCCTTCTCCTGAAAATCGATCATCCTCAACGTGATTACTCTCCTATTCGTTATTTCTTCTTATTTTTTTAATAATTTTATATTGTATTCATTTCATCACATCGTTTCTACTGTTTTATAATATAATATAATATATAAATTGTATCCTATGCCTGCTTAGGCATTATAATATAAAAATAATAGTCCAGTGGTTCCCAACCTCATTTATTCTATTTCCCACTTGTAAATTTTCAAAAATCGTATCCCTCTTAAATTTTTTTTTTCACCATATAAAATAATTATATAAGTATACGTATACTCGTACAATTATTGTACGTTTTTATTTTCATTATTTTATTAATTAGATTTAAATCAATGTACTGATTCATAGTTTTACATCAAATTATTAAATACAAAATCAGAAATAATAACGAAAAAATGTAAATATTTTTAACTATTTTATGTACATTTAAAATGTATTTTTACTTTTTTTTGGTGTTTAAATTTCTAAAATGACTGATCAGTTCGTCGTTGTCTACAATTTTTCAAAGTAAAATAAAAATTCTTAGATAATAAACAGATTGCATTTTATTAGATAATACAATTTTTCTAGAATTTAAATTTTCAAATTTGAAATTTTTTACTACAGTTTTAGAAAAAAAATAAAAATAAATATTTTGTGAGTCTGATTTTTAGAAAAATATCGGTGCTTGAATCTCTAATAAATGTTCAAATACTATGATTATTTTAAATTTGTGAATAATTTGAAAATTATGTCAAACACGCTATAATAATGGTTATTTATTATGACGTCAATCGACGATGATGTTACTATAATATCAGGTATGAATGAGATTTAACAATAGTATTGAAAATTATTCGTAAAATTTAAAAATCGTAGAAATTGAACGAATTAATTTATTTAATAGAGATTTCAAGCACCAATATTTTTCTGAAAATCACATTAACAAAAAGGGCTAATTTGAATTTTTTCTAAATCTGTTGCGTAAAATTTCAAATTTGAAAATTTAGATCTCAAAAAATAAAAAATAAATAAATAAAAAGAAAAACTATACTTTATCGCCGCCATAACGCAATGTTGCAGTTATTATTATTATTTTTTCAAATAAAAAAAAAAGTGTGTTCTTCGCACAATGGGTGGTATTCTCTTGACGGGTGTACTGAATTTTAAAGAAAAGATAAATCATTTATTCAATAAAACGATTCTGAACGAAGAAAGTTAATAATACAAAAAATAAATGAGAAAAATGTCCAAACATTTTTTTTTGCACATTTCCAAAATTCCTTTGGAAAAAAAAAAAAAATTTGAAGAATTGAAAAATTCAAAAAATGACCTCTTTAAAGTACCATCTAGAGGCAAATGCGGTTTCAAAAAGATGCTGATAGAAACTTTTGGACAAGTATTTCCATAAGAAAAGTAGTACAAAGTAAAAAAAAAAAAACATCATTGTAAAAACACTAGCTTCTTCACTTCGTTCAGAATCTAATAGATGTTAATAGAACAAAAGTTAATAATGCGTTTGTCAAATGGACGTACTGGAACGCCTCAGCTGCCGTATAATAGAGGCGCGCCGAAAACGCGTGTGCTTCGAGCTATTTATATTTTATGCATTCACAATCGGAACGTATTTTGTTTTGAAAAATGGCATTATAAATACGGGCGCGCGGTCGAACGGAAATCGCACACGATTCGCCGTTATTGGCGTACAACAGTGAGCACAAAGGGCGTAAAGGAAAATAAGTTTTTTTTTCACATTTCCATGTTGTATTATTTTATATGTTTGAATTTGTTTCCGCGGGCGATACGCCGAACTCGATAAATCATGTTTAATTCAATTACCGAGTTTTGGGGTTATAATTTCCATACAGGAAAAAAAGAAAAAAAAAAAAGCGATCATCGGAAATTCGCGACTACTTTCGCCGCGTGGTATGTATACAATAATTATTATTTCATTATTCGTTTAAAACCAGTATTATTAACGCGTCGCGCGAAAATATTACACTCTGCTGAGAATAAATTTTTATCCGAAATGCGGCGAAACACATTAGTATCTCATAAATGGGCGCATATTGGGAGGGGTGGATTATGGGGTATTTAGTACCCCCAAAACATTTTCGACCCCCATATCATCGTCAAATGATACGAGTCCCTACGCTACCCTTATTATTACACATATAAATATAGTGAATTATGACAAAATAGGTTTCAGATTCATGGACGATAATGGAATTTATGGATTTTCATCGAAAAAAAAAAAAAAACAAAAAAAACTACTTATAGAACACAGACTAATATATTAGATCTTACAGAGTCTGCAGTAGTCTGAGTTGCACTCCAAATTCGTGAAATACCATTCTGTGCTAAATGTGTATTGTCCTAAATCAGTGGGGCCATGGTCATGGAGAGAAAATTCTGACGAGGAGATAGTGCCCTTCCCTCCGTGTACCCTATATTTTACATAAAAGTTCAATATTTGTGATTAAAAATTAAAATAGTATTTTTAATTGTTTTGTTAAAAAAATGTTTTACATTATATTTAATATTACAAAATATAAGCTTATTTATTATATTATATTAATATGCTATTTAGATTCTTATGGGGGGCCCACGAAAATTCCGGACCCGGAGTGAATCATCGCCATCCCAACTCCCTCTTGTCGGCCTACACAGGTGGTGGGTTAAGGGTAAAAGGGATATAACCCTTATAGAAATATTTTTACTATGTGTTATGTATTATTACGTCGATTTAATTTTAGCAATGGCGTTTTTGTGTGGGGTAGTCTATTTTCAGAATATTTTCATAATTAAATAGGTATGCCTTTGTATTATATTTTGTTAAAATTTCAGTGCTACAATTACCTGAACACTATTGTTATCTTGGCTTCAATCCACTTTCAATCACCTTCATCCTTTCTTGTAGCTCTCCTATTTATTCGATTATTTAGATATAAAACTGGCTGAGTATAAAATATTTTTTTGAATTTGAATTTTATAATTTTCCTTTCAGAAGTGATTCATTGTTTCTTTGAAATTTAACCACTAAATCACACCCGTAGAGCGAAGTGTACCCATTGTGAGGAAAAACTTTCATGGTTGTTTCTTTTTCCAATTTCTTTTTTTCAGGAATTTCGGGGAAAGATGGTGCTTTTTCCCAGATCACATAAGGGGGATCTTGATAATAATAAAACGAATGCGTCAATGCTAATGCGCGTTATAGTGTTTTCTGATTATCGAAGTTAAAAGACTTTTATAAATTCGTTGAATTCTCTCCGGCGATGATTAGATTTGTGATTATTTTTATAATCAATTTTAATTTAACTTGTAACGCTGTTTTCGACAGCCATGAGATAAAATAATAATTATTACTACGGATATAACTTTTTCGGCACCTAAAGTTTTTCCATCGCCCAAACTCAACACCGTAGTTCTTTCCTAATTTTTCAATTATTTATAATTAAATTATACAGCAAGTCTACACGTAATATTATGCACTGATGTTCAGTGGTTTTCGATATACCACCAAGAAATAATTTTTATCATTTCATCAGACGGTTTTACTTTAAACCAGTGTTTCCCCTGACCCTTTTTGTACTCAACGTAGAAAAGGTCGTGTCCAAAGATATCAGTTAAATGATAATAAAACAACATTAATATTTATTTAATAGCAATACGTCAATATGTTAAAGATCGTTTTAAAAATCATATAAAAAAAATAGAAAACGGAAATTTAATTATGTTAAAAATGTTATCAGTAACCTTAAGTTAACTAAAACTTTGTAAAAACACTGAGTGATAAGTACCTAATTACACAATTTAATGGAACCGCACTCAGAATCGTTTTATTCGAGAAAATATGATTTGTCGTTTCTTTAAAATTCAGCACACCCGCCAAAAGTGTCTCACCCGAGGTGCAAAGAACACGGATTTCGCACTTTTTTTTTTCTTAACATCATGCACAGAGTAAATATTTTTGCATTTAAATGGGAGAATTTAATTTGGTTAATGTCTCCGGAGTAGTTCGTCTGAAACATTCCACTTTGTGACGACGGTTTTAGAAAGCATGCACACGCGGGTTTTAGAATTCTAGTGAAAATCAATGTGAAAATAACATTATGTTCCTTCGAGTAATATTTGTTGATGGTACTGGAAAAACCTACACAGCACTATCTTGATACGCTTTTTCTCGATATTGAATCAGTTCCTTTCATTTCTGTCTCTCAATGAATAGGAAAAATCAAACTATTTTCTCGATATCTATTTTATTTCGATTCTAAAAGATTTTTTACACACGTAAAAAGAAACGTTATGATGCGAGAATTCCGCAGAAAAAGATTTAAAACATATTATTATTATCATTAATTTATCCTGTAAGTAAATAATTTGAATATATTGATAAATAAAAATAATAATAATTAATATCAAATTATTAATATGGCTGAGAAGTTGTTAAACATTAAAACAAAATTACCTAGATAAAAAAATCAATTTCAAAATATATACGTATTGTTGTCAGTTTTGTATTTAGAAAATAGCAAATTATTCAAGCTTACAAACATCTCATGCAAAATAATCGCTCGTGTTATCAAAATTAAATGAACTGCAAGTAGTACCTATATTTGTATTTAGAAAAACTTTATTTCACTGGAAAAACTGGATGAAATTCGTAATGATCCAAGAGTTCTTTTTGATAAACATTGAAAGATCTCAAGATGATATAATAAATAAAAATCGTGTTATTAAAAATATAGGAAAAGGATCAAAAAAAAATTGTTATTTAAATTCACGTGAAATTGAAACATCTCTGTGGCAAGAAGAGCATCGTCTAAATGTTTCAAAAATAAATAAAAATACAACGACTTCTGTGTCCTAATTAATTAAGTTTTAAATGCGATTTTGTCAAGTACTGCGTAGTTTTTCCATAAATTTTTCAGAAACTATTAAGAATTTCGAAAAGTGACCTCTATAAAATACCGTTTACTCATAATAATTATTAAGGCTGAGATTTTGATGCAAATGTAATTTTTTTTTTTCTGCTGTTCCAAAATTTGGATTTGATTTAAGCTGAAAACGTGTTCCAGGCGATGCTGATTATTATAATGTAGTTTAATTTTGCATTTTTTTGTGTATTTTTTGACAAAGTCAACTTTAAATGCATTTTTAGGGCATTATTCACTGTTGTCTTTGGGGAATTTTTCTGATCACTCAAAACATACACAAATGCTATAATAAAAGTAAGTTTTTTTTTTTTTTGAGTAGTGTGAATAAATTAAAAACTGAATTTTTTTAATAATTATTTCAAATTAAGAAATTCAAACAGTGAAAGATTTTTTCGCTAACAAACGTCTAATCTCCTGACCATTTTTTTTTCTTTTTATCTAAAATCATTTATTTAGGTACCTGTTTTATTAGTATTCATTATATTATAATTTAAAAATAATTAAATATTACATTTTCAACGCATGTTTTTAGTGAATTTTTTAAATTTTTAAGGCAGTCTTTGCATTTTTTTTTTTTTTTTAAGAATATTTTTTGTATTTTTTTAGAAAAATTACATCTACTGATAATATTGAAACAGTGCATACGCGTGTTATGCAGAACATTGAGATTTCCTTTGCTTTCAAGTAGCCTTGTCAATCAGTTCCGGAATAACTCTAAAATTAACGTCATCAATGGACGTTTAAACGCAAAAGTTTGACACGGGAATCAGTAATTCCTTTAAACAATTTGACAGCAGCAAATACAATATTATAATAGTTTGATAACAATGTTACGGTAACGTATGAATAGAAAAACTGTTTTAATAAACTATTAAATACATTCATCGTGGGTTAAAATATGTGATATTAGGATTCATAGTATTTTAAATACTTTTTACGGAAACAAATAATAAAAAAATGTGTACTTCGCTCGTCGGGGTGTTCTTCGCACGTCGGTTGGGATTCTCTTGACGTGTGTATTGAATTTTAAAGAAACGATAAATCATTTCTTCAATAAAACGATTCTGAACAAAGAAAGTTAATAATGAAGTTATCAAGTTAATTAAAAGATAAAACTTTGATTTTACAGAAAATATTTTATGAAACCTACGTCCCATAAAAATAAATTGAAAAAAAAAAAAAATGTATTTTCGACAGAGATATTATTATATACGCGTGGATAGCTATTAAAATAATATAATATTAGTCGTAAATTACGATTTCCTGGAGCTTTCCCAGCGTGGCCGTAGGTTATAAAATTTAGATGGCTTACGCACAGAGTAAAAATTTTATATAACTTATATGGTATATAGCTATTTATTCTCCTTTGACGTGCTTGCGAGATAAATATAAAAATATAAAACAAAAAGCCGGACATACTTCGCACGATGGGTGTTCTTCGCAAGACGGGTGGGATTGTCATGACGGGTGAATTTAATTTTAAAGAAACGATAAATCATTTCTTCAATAAAACGATTCTGAACGAGGGAAGTTAATAATATAAAAAAATAAATGAGAAAAAAAATGTTAGAAAAATTTTCAAATTTTTTTTTTTACATTTCC
>JAIPRM010010127.1:0-14054 GCA_025469315.1 Stegophylla sp. TES_Ste_2020
TTATGAAATATTCAAATATGAATTGATATTTGATTATCATCATTGATAAAATTGTATAGATAAAAAATTTATAATATGGAATATTTCTGCTTGGAGCGCTGCACATTAATTATTGCAATAGTCATTTTGTATTTCACCTTATCAGTAGTCGATGTGCAACCTGTATATCTTAAATCGTGGTAGCAAGTGTTAACTATTTAAATTTAAGTTGGTCACACCGTAGGCCAAAGCTCAGCCGGTGATCTATGTTTAATTGTATTAGACCTTAGTTTAGTATTAAGTTGTCAGCATAACCACCGTGTACACAATGCTCTCTATTGTATCTTGTTATTCGTAGTTATAGTCAGTTACACATCAATATATATAGTTATTATTTATTATTTTGTTCATCTTTATGTCTGACCATAAATGTAACTGTGCCGTACGTAAAGACGTCTGTAATTATATATATTTCTCAGTGTCAAATCTTAAGCTGTAGTTTGTACTTTGACATTTTGTCGCTTAGTTTGTCATTTTAATAAACATTGAATTCGAAGAAGACAATCCTGACGTGTGAATTATTTATCTTTATTTAAAGATAGTGTGTGTGTATCTAACACAAGTATTATGTAATATGTTCGATTTTACATTTTATAATTTGAAAGTGAATTGGAAGGGAAAACGTCTGATAGGGATGTGCCCATAAACCGCATTATAAAGAAAGACTTTATGTGCGACTTATATCTAGTAACAGAAGCAAAGCAATCTTGAGCCTTAAAAAATAGCACAATTATCGAATAAAATTAATATAATGGTGACACAGTATATCAATAAAATTTTTGTTGTTGTTAAACAGATGTACACGGCTGCAACTGACGAACGTTTTGAATCCAAATTGAAAACAGTTGACAGAAATGGCGAATTATTAGCTCTCATTTACTTTGTTTGCGGAGAATCTTCCAAAAAATATAATAAGAAAATTAAACGATTGGCATCAGATTTCTCAAATACTGTAGTGATTATTGAAGTAGATATAAATGCCTGCCCGAAAACAGCAAAAGATTTTAATTTAAGTACAGCGACCAAGTTCCCTATGTTTATTTTTAGAAAAAATAGAGTGAATTTATACAGGCTCAATGGTTTTAACAAGAATTTATTACAACAAAAAATAGAGCTATACGAAAATGAAGTCGATAATCAGGTAAATATAAATGAGTCACTAGAATATGTTAAAAAAAAAATGGGTTTATTAGTTTCCAGTTAAATATTAGAACAATCAGTTACCTTTTTTTTAAATGAGAAATATTTGTTCGAATTATGTTTATTTTTAAATTATTTTGTTATGCTTATATTATGTATGTATTAAAAATATGCATTATTTTACAATTAAAAAAGACTCCGTAGTTGTGGGGAGGGTACGACCATTTTGTTTCTGAATTGAGAGCAGTAGTTAAATATGATATATGTTGGTCATTTACTTTATCTATGAAAAGCATGATGGAGAATTATGGCAGATGATTGACAAAATATTTTACAACTACAGTGATTATTTTAGTAGATTCATTTATCGTTATATATCCGTGTCGAGAAGTAAGAAATAACTATCGGATATTCTCTTTTAAACATAAGTTTGTACTACTACTTTGATACTACTACTTAAGGTTAATATACCAATTATTGCTTAATTTACCCAATCATATAACAATAAATAAATTGAGTATTATATTATTTTAATCTTTATGTCAGGATAAATCAAACTCAATCACATTATATTTTAGATTCAGATCTAACTCGCATTATAAAATTAAAAGTTATCACAATTGTGAAATAAAATTAATGTTATGATAATATAATAATATATTGATTTCAATTATTATGGCATTGTTAACAGGAATGTTCTGGCAAAAAGATCCAAAAAGCTGAAAATGACAATCATTTTAAATCAAAATTGATAGCAGTTGATAAACATGACGAATTATTGTTGGTCATTTACTTTGTCTATGAAAATACTGGCGAAGAAATTTATGATGATGTTGAGCGTGTGGCATCAAATTATCCAACTGTAGTGATTATTAAAGTAGATGTAACTATCTGTAGTGAAACTGCAAGACATTTTAAAATACATGATAAGGAGAGAGAGTCATTCCCTAAATTTTTATTCCGAAAGTCAGGGATAAATTTATACGAGTTTCAACATTTTAAAGACACTTTATTAAAATCAAAAATAGAGTTATACAAAGATGATGTTAATGGACAGGTAAATATAAAAGAGTTATTAATTAATTTTTGTTAACAATAATAGGTTTCTTATTTTTCAATTAAATATTAGAGCAATTAATTGAAAATCATTTTTCCAAATGAATAATATTTATTCGAGACATTCGAGTTATATCCATTTTAAAACAATTTTGTTATGCTTATATTAGAATTCCCTTGGTACCTCTTAGGTATATCACTGGTTGAAGCCTTGTTCATACAATTAAAAGGAAAAAAAGTGTGTACTTCGCACCTTGGGGTGTACTTCACACATTGGGTGGGATACTCTTGATAGATGTGTTAAATTTTGAAGAAAAGACATATAATTTCTTCAATAAAACTATTTTGTGTGGAGCTTCAACTAATAGGTACATAATAATAATTATAAGTTTTGAAGAATTTAACTTACCTAAATGCTGAACTAAAATATTGTTACATACAACATTTACAAAAAACAAAAATTGATTTTCACATATTCACAAACACCTAATGAATACTACATAAATAATTCCAAATTACAATAAATTATAAATACCATATTATAATAAAATAATGCGGCTCTAGTTATCGTAAATTAACATTTATGGACTTAAGTCTTAAATAGACTATAACATTAATTGTACTAATGTTTATCATGGCACCTTTGGTCAGTCATGATCAAAAAAAATGCGAAATATACAGCTTACTAGTTAAGATTTAAACCCAGTATCGGCGCTTTTTAATTTTTACGCCTTAATTATTACTCCAAAATAACAGCGTTGGGAACAGTTGAAAAAGTAGATATTTAATTTATAATAACCAAAATTATTGAATTTTCAAAATAGAATAAAATAATTAGAAAACTATTGATGCAAGTGATTTTTTTTTAATTCACACCACCGTATTCAGTGTCGAAAAATACACTAAGATGGCGATAAAACATTATTAACCTTCATGAGTATACATAAATTACAACTATTTTTCATAATATTTGCCTGTACTTTCTCTGATTTTTTTTCAATCAAAACCTTTTAAAATGTTTAAATTTTTGTCTGTAAGAAATTTTAATGCACAAAAATATTTGCAATGAAATTCTCTTTCTAGGTACCATGTTTCAAAAAAATCGGTTGAACCGATTTTTTTTTTTTACATACGTTAAAGTGTATAATTTTAGGTAAAACTAACGAAATTCATCAAAACAACTTTTGACTTCAAGCATTTATAGAGAAAAAAGTTGATTTATGAATTTTTGAAATTTTTTCAGATCAGTTAGATATATATTATGTAAGTGAGATCCTATTAAATTTTCAATTCTTAATGTCCAGAATTAAACATTTAATACATAAAACGAGAAATATCCGAAATTTTCAAAATACTGCATTACATAGACTCCCTACTCCTGCATAAATATAAATTTCAATGAAACATTTTATATTCGTAAATTAATTTCTCATATTTAGATCCTGTGCATACATATATTACACCAAAATGAAAAAAAAAAGAATTTTTTTAAAATTTGTAGATGTAGTCATAGAAATAGAAAGTTAAAATTGTTATCTCATTATTGTTACTCGTCCTCATTAAATATAGATTCATATACTAAGATTTGAGGTTAGTTGACAAATTCAATTATCCTCTTATATTATTCTAATCATTACATTAGTTAAATTGAGATCAACCGAAAAAAATTGTTGACAATTACATACTTATTAAATATAATTAATGTAATTGTGATAATATAGTATGTAATGTAACTTAATTACAATTATTTTGTTGCTAACAGGGCGGAAAAGTCCAGGAAGCCATAAGTAACAAACATTATGAATCCATGTTGAGAGCAGTTGATAAACATGATAATTTGGTTGTTTTTTACATTACACTTCAGGAGGATTTAAAAAATCAATCAGTAATTGAATCCATCGCAAAAAAATTTCCGAATATATTGATTATTAAAGTAGATACAGCTGTATGTAAGGGAATAAACTTTGGTTTACGACGTGAAGACGACTTTACCGATTCAGTATATCCTAGATTTATTTTCCGAAAATTAGGAATCATTGTAGATAAATTCTCTGGCTTCTCTAGAGACGAATTATTGAAAAAAATACAGCTCTACATGTATTCTTTGGATGAATTGGTAAATATATATATGAGATAATTTTTATAATGGTGAAATGGATATTTTAACTGTTACTAATGAACTAAGCTCAATATTTTAATTAATATATATAATATATATATACCATTTTATTGGATTAAATATTAGAACAATAAGTAAACATTTTCTCTGCTATTGTAGGTATGCTAAATATGATATGACGTTAGTGAAGTTAGCTCTCCTACTTTGTTCTAAAACATCAAATCAGTGCAAAATATAGCAACTTTTGGCATATTAAAAGAAATTGCATCCAAAAATTGAATAAAAGGTCTTTATTGAACACTATTACAGTACTGATCGACAACGACGGAAACTCGCCGTCGTCGCCTCGGCTTATCTACAAATTCCGATAATAATAATAATACAATAATAAATAATAATTATTACTAAATAATACGATGAGCCGGAAAAATTGGCGATACGCAACAATCCTCTCACATGTAATGATTGTACTCACTCCTGGCTTTCATTACACACTTCATACAAATAATATTTGTATTTTATACATTATGATGGGTTTTAAGTTATATATTGACTAATAAAATACGTATATTATGAAGTAGGAATAATTAATACTTAGGTTCTTGATGTTATAAATTCTTGTAGACTTTGTATATGGTACTTATGCTCAGGGTTGAGAATTTGTATACTTATTTATAAAAAGCTAACTTACTTTGCACCTCGGGTGGGATCTGTTGGTGGGTGTATTAAATTTTAAAGAGACTATAAAACTTTTCTTCAATGAAACCTATTTAAACGGAGCTTCAGTTCATATACATAATAATAATTACCTGTTTTATATTTAGTATGTTTAATAATTGTTATTTAAACTTTAAAGCAGAATAATCCATGTCCAATTCAATATTAGTGGAAATTAGATACAAATTTTGTATAATTTTGTATTACATAATAATTAGGACTCGGGTTTTGTAGCAAATGTTACTTTTGAATGAAATGTGATAGAAAGATAATTCTTATACAATAATAATTCTGATTTCAATAAAATCTTCTTTATCTTGATTTTTTTTACTGGATGTGGATTTTTTTTTTTTACTTTTTTCCATTTTGGTAAATTTTTCTTAATTTTACAAAATTTTGATGAAAACTTCACATATTTCTAAACATACCAAATTTTTACTGTATTATTATTGCAAGAAATAAGTGATGATTTATATAAAATATCTAGGTCAGATACTCATGAAGGGTGTGTATAATATTAAAGAAACGATAAATCATTTCTTCAATAAGACGATTCCGAACGAAAAAAGTTAATAATATAAAGAACAATTTAATATTCATCATTTTTGACACATCACCCATCAAGAGTATCTGACCCGAAGAGCGAAATATATCCGTGGTGCGAAGTATGTCCAGCTTTCTAGTCTATACTTTACTTTACTTTATTTTTTTTATCTAATAAATAAAAGGAAAAAAAATGTCAGACATTTTTCTTTTCACATTTTCAAAAATTTTTTGCGCTAAAAACTTTCTGATATTATTGTCTATCTATGTTTAAATTTTCATAAAGTTCTGATCAAAAAATGATGGTTTCCGAGACTTTTGTCAAATTTTCAATAGTTTAAAAAAAAAAAAAAAAAAAAATTGAAGAATTGAGAAATTCAAAAAATTACCTCTCTAAAGTACCAACTAAAGGCAAATCCGGTTTTAAAATGTTATTGATTGAAACTTTTGGACAAGTATATCTATACGAAAAAGTGTTTACAGAAAAAAAAAAATAAACATCATTGTAAAAACACTAACTTCTTCACTTCGTTCAGTATTTAAAATAATAACTTATCAATTTAAAATTGTTAAAGAACCTGAAATAAAAGATTCAAAATCAGAATTCATAATCAGCTAAAAAAAAAATTATAATTTTTTAAGAATTTCACAGCACCGGTGTTAAATAACATAAAATTCTGGTGTATTCTTGGTGTTTGAATTATCATGCCTGTCCTTATGGTCCCTTTGGTGTTTCACCCGTGGTAATATAGTGTATATTAATTCTGATTATATAATTTTTAACAGGCAGGAGAGGTCCAGACAATATTAACTGAAGAACATTACGCGTCCAAATTGTTAGAAGCTGACACAGTACATAATAATTTATTACTTGTCCTTTATTATGTCTATGACGAGATTAGTAAAAGATGCCATGAAGAGTTTGAACGTTTGGCATCAGAGAACCCAGATACAGTGTTTTTAGAAATACATGCATTTATCTGTGAGGAAGAGACTGTAATGGAAAACGGTGTAAATGATAAGAACTCAACACAAGGGGTCAAAAATGGTCAAATATGCCCTGAATTGGAGTTTCGAAAATCGGGGATGATTTTAGATACGATATATATTTTTAACGAAAATGAAATATTTAATAAAGTTGAGTTATACGAAGATTATGAAAATGAACAGGTATAAATATATAAACAAATATAAATGAGTTATTAGTTAAATTATATCAATAAGTAAACTGACACGCTATTGGTGAGTGGTGGGTCTGTTGAGTTTAAAAAATAAAAAATAAATAATAATTTCTCTAATAAAACAATTCTAAACAAAGCTTCAGTAAAAATATACAGCAATAATTGTTAGTATTATATTAAATATGTTTAACAAAATTGTTGTTGGGTAACAGAATAATCCGTATAAATTTTTTGATTCATTCGTGTAAATGATCAATTTAGTATAATTTAGCATAGTATGTTATAATAAAGAAAATAAATATGCTACTATTTTCATTAACAATCATTAAATTTGTGCCGTAATTCTAACTTTGAACAATTGTAAAAGAAAATATTGATAAAGCAAACTTTCATGAAAATTATAACCCATCTAAGAAAAGATACTATGAAGAATTTTTCGATAAAAGAATATTTCTAACACGTTGATAACAAGATTTCTTATGAGATTTTGATGGAAAAAGTCATTGTTTTAAGTAATTTTATGTAGTTGAACAAAAAAAAAAAGTGAGTACTTCAAACCTTGGGATGTTCTTCACTCTTCGGGTGAGTTACTGTTGACGGGTTTGTTGAAATTTAAAGTAATGATAACTCATTTCTTCAATCAAACGATTTTTAGTGAAACTTTAACTGATACACAATAATAATTATAAGAATTGAAATTAAATGTTGAACTAAAAATTATTTTTGTTACATACAACATTTATGACAAATGAAAATAGATTTTCACTTATTCTCTTACACCTAATGAATACTCCACAATAACAATCAAATCACAATAAAATACAAACATCATATTATAATAAAATAAAGTGACTTTAATTATCATAAATCTCATTTATGCACTATACTATAATTTTTACTAATGTTTATCGTGGTACCTCTTGTCAGTAAAGGTTGAAAAAGAAAAATATTTAGTTAACTGGGAAGATTCGAACCCGGTACCATATCATTTTAATACTGACACCTTACCACTACTAATAACTAGCGTTAAAAACCGTTGAAGTAGAAGGTATTTAATATAATACATTTTGAATTTTCAAAATAAAATAAAAATATTAGAAAACTATCAATGCACATGGATTTCAATTCACACCATCGTATTCAGCGTCAAAAAAATAAAGTAAAGTATAGACAAGAAAGTCAGACATACTTCGCAACACATATATTCTTCGCTCGTCGGGTTAGATACTCTTGGTGGGCATGTAGAATTTTAATAAAATGATAAATCATTTCTTAAAATAAGACGATTCTGAACGAAGGAAGTTAGTTACATAAAATAGTAAAGAACAATATAATAGTTATTTTCAACACACCCACCAAGAGTATCTGACCCGAAGAGCAAAGAATATTTGTATATTCGTGGTGCGAAGTATGTTTTCTAATTCGTGGCTTTCTAATTTATACTTCATTTTACTTTTTTTTATCTAATAAATAAAGAAAAAAAGCCGGACATACTTCGCACAACGGGTGGTATTCTCTTAACGGGCGAATTAAATTTTAAAGAAACGATAAATCATTTCTTCAGTAAAACGATTCTGAACGAAGGAAGTTAATAATATAAGAAAAAATAAAATATCAGTCCCGGAATTATATGCACTAAAACGTACGAAATATGCATGCATTTATTCAATTAATGTATTATTGAAATATACACTAAAAATGTATTAACATGAAACAAAATATGATATTAAATGAATAAAACAATAAAATTAAAAAGTATACTCTATACAACTACAGATTTCTAAGATGTAGATTTACTAGGGGAGGCGATGTGCCTCCTACGAATTTTAAAAAAGTAAAAAGAAAAGCTTAAAGTCGATGTTTATTTAATGTATTTTTGTCTATTCGCCCCTTCCCACACTGGTTCTGCCCCTCAAATTAATAGCACAAAAAATAAACATCATTGTAAAAAGGAAGGAAGTTAATAATATAAATATAAAATAGTAGGTTAGATACTGTTATTTAATAGTGTATACAATATACATGTATACATATACATATAATAGTGTATACATATACATGGCGGTCCATGTAATATATCACAACTGATAAGGCATTGTGGTTCTTAGAAATGTATTTGGACGGCAGTCCAAAGGCCACACCGTAATTACCGACTTGAATCATATTAAATTTAGCGTCAAAAATACGTACGATAAGATAAGCGAATAACAAATACCTATATACCGTACTTTCTTCAAGTTTTTTTTCAGTCTTACCCTTGTAAAATGTTCAATTCTTTGTCCGTAAGAAATTTTATTACACCAAAATATTCGCAATAAAATTTTCTATCTAGCCACCAAATTTCAAAACAATCGGTTAAGCCAATTTTCTTATATGTACGTTAAAGTGCGTAATTTTAAGTAAAATTAACGAATTCAGTCGAAATTCTAACTTCAAACGGTTATAAAAAAAAAAGTTGACTAACGATTTTTGAGATTTTTTCAGATCAATTAGACACATATGTCAGTGAGATCATATTAAATTTTCAAGTCTTAATATCAAAAATTTTATTGCTTAAAAACTAACAAAAAACGAGATATTTCCGAAATTTTCAAAATGCTGTACTTAACTTAAAATTGATCAAATCTTTTTGAATGGCATTTTTTCGTGACTATTTTTAGTGGTTGGTGAAAATTTCAGGTTCTTTGCTGCATTATTTTAGAAGTTATGTCAAAAAGTAATTTTCAATTTTACAGTAATTGCATATTTTGCCGTTTTTTGAAAACATTTTTTCAGTTTTTTCGCATTATTAAAAAAAATATTGAGAAATTTGAACAATGACCTCTCAAAAGTACCAACTAGATCCGATTTTGGATCTATAAAGTTACTGATCGAAACTTTTGGACCAGTGATTCCATACGAAAAAGTGTTTACAGAGAAGAAAAAATAAATAAATAAACATCATTGTAAAAACATAAGCTTCTTCACTAACGTTCAGAATCTAAAATTCAAAATTGTTATAGTTTAATAAACAAAATATTTGTATATAAACATATCTTAGTTCATGATTTGTATCATAGACATATAATAATAGACTATAATAATAGACTATTATATATTATATTATTAATTATATATAATAGAACTATTATATGTCTATGGTATTGACTTTGTTTATCACATGATGTAGAGAAGATATCTTCTCTACATTGTTGTTTATCATTATTTTCTAATATCTAATCAATAAATATTTATAAACCCAAAGACTTATACAAATTGTTTATAAAGTCCTTGAAAATGTCACCTATGAGTCTGTCTCTCTCGCACATATGATGGCATCATCACAGAATAGATTAATCATAGTGCTACCCATAAAATGAGTGTAGTGCGCGGTCTATCTATTATATATCTATGGTATTAATCTATTCTGTGATGGTATCTCTGATGTTCCACAAGGTGGGCTAGGCATTTATCTCACTTTCTATTTCTACTATTTTCTAACTATGTTAGTCTTATTTATTATTCATGTAATTAAGATGCATTGCATCTTGTTTCCTTTGAAACTTTTTCAAATTTCAAGATCCACGGGTTTTTAACATCTGATTAAGTGAAAATATATTTGTCAGTGCTGAAAGATGCATCGAATATTATAAATTACCACTAATATTCGTAAGCTTACCAACTTAATATTGATATTTGTAATGATTTATTGTGTTATTTATTTCACTTAATTTTTCATTTATTTCAATTTAAAACATTATAATGAGTAAAATACCTAATATATGTTTGATTTCAGTACAAAGCCAATGTGTTTATATTTTTTATCGTCTTGTAACCAAACTAAATATGTTAATATTGATTTGCTGACTTTGTTTACAATGTCTCTTGTTAATCCATGCTGTGGGCAATTTTCCTTTAATAATGTGTGTTATTTGTACGTATATATATATATTTTCAGTTATACTATTGCGGTAATAGTATTATGCTTTTGTTCTAAGTATTCACTTTACCCATACAACACCTTAATTGTTAACCAGTATGCAACATGTTAATTATTTGTACTGTTTACTTGTAACAGTTTAAATATAAAAACATACTATATAGTAATTGATTTAATTAAATTTGGAATAACATAATTTTATAAAAGTACCACCTGCGGTCAAGGCATAATACATAAACTCTCTACTCCTCCAAAAATATTAATTTCAGTAGAACACTTCTATCGTAGGTACTTTCTCACACTTAGCTTTTTTGTACATACCTACTTAATATAGAGAACAACGATATTAAATAAAAAAAAATCTTCATATTAGTAGATATTATAGTCATTAGTAAGTTATAAAATTGTTATCTCTTTATTTCAGTGGTTCATATACATTATACTGTAATCCGAGGCCCCTTAGGGGTCAACGACACTTAAGTCAAGATTCCTCGGTACTATAAAATAAGTTTTAAATTATTGATTATTATAGTATTTAAAATTTTGTAAAATAAAAGTTATCTGAAAGAAAATTGGTAATGTGGTGTGCGATTATTTAAATCAGGGGTTCTTAACCGGTGGTCCATGGACCCCTAAGGGGTCCGTAGATGGTTACTCGGGGGTCCATGAAGTGGCTGTGATGTGTTTTCTTTTTAGATTACTCAAAAATAAATTTGTTTGAAAATAATTCAAATTATACAATAAATTAAGACTAAAATTAGAAATTGTTATATTTATATACTATACATTTGTACTATGAACTTTACTGAATGAATATACATATTACATTTATATTTTATTGTTTTCGTAAGCACGAGCGGTTTTTCATATTTTGATGATATCAAATACTTCCCATAATTTATTAAGATATTATATTTATAAATTTATTTTTTCCGGTTAAAAGTAAGAATTCCTATTTTATTAACCACGTCTGAAAATTACTAAGACAATAGACGTGTTGGAAATGATAACTTTTTTTCCAAGCATAAAATAAATTATTGTATTACCATGTATTGTATAGTCTGGTATAGATAAGTGTTTATATTGTTATTAAATAGTAATTTAAAATGTACTGTTTACATTTTTTTTTTTGGTGGGGATCCATAGTTAAATTTTTTACTTGAAAGGGGTCCATGAACCAGAAAAGGTTAAGAACCTATGATTTAAAGTCTGTCATCAGGGTTAAGATTCACTCATCTTAATATATTATTTTAATCTTTAAATTAATTCGAAATCAATTGTAAATACAGCTTATAACTATTAATAGATATAAAGCAAAGTAATCTTGAGCTTTAAAGGATAACACATTTAATGAATAAAATTAATATGTAGGTGATATAATATATCAATAAACATTTTATTGTTGTTATGCAGATTTTCATGGCTGTAAATGACAAACATTTTGAATCCAAATTGAAAACACTTGATAAAGATGACAAATTATTAATTATCATTTACTTTGTTCGCGGAAAAACTGACAAATTAGATAATAAAATTAAAAGTTTGGCATCAACTACTACAGTGATTATTAGAGTAGATTTTATTATCTGCGTGAAAACAGCAAATTATTTCGGTGTCGATACAGAAAACCCGGTCCCTCAATTTTATTTTAGAAAATCAGGGATAAATCTACGTGACGTCATTGGTTTTGATAAGAAATTATTACAAAAAATGAAAGAAATATACGAAAATAATGTCGATGACCAGGTAAATATAAATGAATTACTAGAAAAGGTTTGCTAATAAAATTGGGTTTATTAGTTTTCAGTTAAATATGAGAGCAATAAAATTAGTAATATTTTTTCCAAATGAGTAATATTTGTTTGAATTACATTAATTTTTAAATTATTTTGTTATGCTTACACTATGTATGTATTAAAAATGTGCATTATTTTAAAATTCAAAAAGCTTCTGTGTTGGGAAGTGAGGGGGGGAACAAACATTTTGTTTCTAAATTGAGAGCAGTCGTTGAATATGACATATATTGGTTACTAACTTTAATTTATGAGAAGTATGGTGCATGGTTAAAAATGTGGCAAAAATGTTTATAACTATAGTGATTGTTACTACAGTAGATATTTATCTTAACTAACGAAAACAGAAAATTATATTGCATAATATGGAAGGAACTATGTCTTATACCCTTAATTTGTTTTCTGAAAATCAGGAGTGAATGTAGATACGTTCGATGGCTTCATCAAGTTTGAATTGAACCTAAATACATAAATACAAACAAATACCTGTATCAATGTATCGGTAAATACGTATATAAATGAGTTAGTGGATTAATTTTGTAACATTGAAATGGATATTTTAACCAGGCGCGTAGCCAGGGAGGGTGTTGAAATCCAATTCAAACATCCTTCATGTAAAAAAATTAATTATCTGCAATTAGTATATATTTATAGATTATAATATAAATACTTCTCTATTCTGTTTTAAGAATATATTTTTTAAATATTTGTGTTATAATGTTCTTTCAGTTAACATTTATTATTTTCATTAAGATAAACGTTATGAAAATTAAAGTGTGTAAAGGTGATTTTTTAAATGTGTCCATCTCCTTTTTTAGCCTTAAAAATACAAAAAAGCGGACATACTTCGCACGATGGGTGGTATTCTCTTGACGGGCGTATTAAATTTTAAAGAAACGATAAATCATTTCTTCAGTTAAACGATTCTGAACGAAGAAAGTTAATAATATAAGAAAAAAAAAATGCAAAAATTCGGAGTGCCGGGCTGGAATCGAGCCTGGTGCTGTCGATCTGATGGGACCCACAGAGACCTTCTCTCTGTTTTTTTTCCTATTTCCTTTTTCCCATGCGCATGTATAAAATTGTCCCATGTCCTTGCCATCGTCAATGTAGTTAAAGTAGTGTAGCATAGAGTGTATTAGGTTATTACGTACCCGGTATTTTTCTGGCGCATGACTGTGTATTTGCCTAACCATAATAATTTAAGGCTAATAATTTTGTCATAAAATTTCGTAATCGGTCAAACCGTCATAGTCCTTTGCAAAACTACAAGTTCTTTGTGTAAACATGCAATATTAGTATTATTGAAGTTTTTAAATGCGATAACGCTCGATAAATAATGGCATTGGCCATCGATTCAAAAAAACTGGACAATAAGCGTATCACCCAACCCTAAATAGTTCAAAAAACAACTAGTGGCAAAAATTAGTTCTCGTAACAATTCAAGAATTCACAGGCACCGATTAGGGTGCCAACGCTTGCACACTCGGAATTTTTGATTTTAGCATTGTACGTACATCTGCCGAACACAATGCTCCATTCTAGCT
>JAIPRM010010128.1:0-14052 GCA_025469315.1 Stegophylla sp. TES_Ste_2020
AAATAAACACACGTATTTGAAAGATTAATTCAGTTTAAAGATATTTTTTTTTTTTTTTTTGAAAGCTTAAAAAGAAATTTAATTGCCCAATGGAACTCCGATGATATTGGTTAATATCATTTTGTAACTATTTTTTAATAAATTTTGATAAATTAGGTATGTTGAAAAGAATAAATCTAATTTACAGACAAACTGTGGAAGAAAAAGAATAGCATGAAGATTTTTTTATGATTAAATAAACAAATAAATAATTATAATACGTTTTTCGTATTTTATATGTATATTTTTTTTTGTCAAAACCCCCATTTTTAATACTTTTTTTAAGCTTTTTTTGGGAGATTTATTGAGCTTTATTGCTTTGATATAAGTGCTTTTTTATTGTTTTAAAATCCGTACTGTAGTAAATAATCGTTGTTTTCGATCCGACGTGATTGTTTACAGCACTGAAAATAAAATATGACAATATTATAATATTCTACGACGAGTTCAAAAACGAAAAACGGGGGGTCGGTAAGATCGTTACAGATTTTGTGTTTTTTGGAACAAAACGTATTGTATCCACTACCGGAATTTCCGACACCTTTTGCTAGTCACCCAGCGCATATATCATGTAAAACATTATTATTATTATTATTGTATATTTACGTTCTTACGAAACGTTAAGATCTACAGCAGCGCCATTTATATATTGTTCATAGTGTTCCGACCGCCGCCGCCGCCGCCGCCGGTGTCTCACCCGTGTCGGCGGCAGATGGATATCTACAATTGGAGCCGAAGGTGTCTCTTTGACGCGGCGGCGACGGTGACGACAGTGGTGTATTTTATTATATTATCATATTTTTATCCATTTATTATCAACGTCGTCAACGATCCCAAAGCGCGTTATATGGACTCAAAAACACACACATAGTCGTGTAGGCGAATATAATATTATTATTATTATTATAACACAATATAAACGATAAGCCGCAGAGATGGCATCGCTCTGCAACATCGCGTGTCCCCGTCGTCGTGACACCGTGTGACCGGAACGGTTTTACCACTCCAGAGAGAGTGAAATAAATATGACATATTATTATTATTTTGATAATACGACAAATAGTTCGTCGCGGACGGTCGTCTTCGTATCTTTTTTTTTCCAACGTTCATATCTCCTCCACTCGACTCGACTCGGCGGGGCGTGTGATCGCACAGAACGTGACCGCCGTCGTCGCGCCGAACAGTTCACGTGTTCACACAGTCCGCCGGCGATAAAAAACGGCTTTTCGCGAAAACCGTGCGCGCACGTTAGTTATGACCGACCGCGTGCAGTGACCGGTCATAAATCCAAAAAAAAAAAAAAAACGCGCCGAGCAATCAGGGGCGTCATTTGGACCACGCAGGGGAATACGTTTGCGTATTTAAAATACAATATCATAGTAATAATTTAGCCCGATTTGGGTTGTACTTTAATAATATTGTACTTAACTCTGGTATTTACTGGAACATTGTGCTGATTTTTCCACAGGATTTCTTCGTTTTTGGAAAAAATATTGAGAAATTCGAAAAATTACTAGCCAAAAATACATTCTTGAGCAAAATCCTGATTCAAAAAGTTAGTGTATGAATATCTTTTGGATATGTATTTCTATATGAAAACGTGTACACACAAAAAATAATAAAATAATTTAAAATCATTTTAAAAACACTATCTTCTTCGTTTCACTCAGAATCTAAAAATATGATTGGTATTAACTTTATTAGTTAATTATTCTATGCTTTATTTTTTACCAATTTCAAATAATAATATTCCTCTTTGTTGTTTGTTAGAAAATACGTGGATTGTTCTATATATGCAGTGTTAACATTTTTAGAGCTCGTGGCCTGAACTAACACATGATGCGTAATAAAGATAAAAATGAAATGACGCCACTGCGAGCAGTCGAGTTTCGGTACCTAATACTTTTTCGACCGTACGCCGCCGCCTTATGTAACACGGCCGAGATCTCTTTATTAATTAGGAACACCTCCTCCGAGAAGTCGACCCGTTTCCAATACGTATATTAAGGTGGTAGCTTTTTACATTATTCCCGAAAAAAATGCACGCGTCATAAGGACTTGAGGGTAGTCACTAAATAATGGTGGGCAAGGTTAACAGTGGACGCGTCGTGGACACATAACGTTGGGTCCAATTGAAAATCTTATATACCGATGGAAGTACAATCGAAAAAATACACTAACCCGTGATAGTGTTGCTAAGCCCCCTCAAAACTACTCATAGCCCCCTTAGAATTTTTGAGAAGTACATAAGGTTTATGCTTTTTAGGGGGGCTAAATTAATCAGATAAACATCTTACCCCCCCCCAAAAAAAAAAAAAAAAAAAAATGTTTTCCAAGTTGCGCTAATGGTTGTTTTCACATGTATGTATGTATCCTAAATCTATAAAATATTATTAAAAAAAATTGTGTTTATCGTTTTTTAAATTTTAGAAACGATAAACATTCGATTTCATTGAAAAACCGTGTGAAGTTGATGTTAAAAAAATGTTCAATATTCATAATTCAAGTATACGTGTTTTAAAAATGATTTATTTCGAACAAAAATAATGTTGTGATATTCAAAACAAATATGTACTTTTATATAACAAAGAATACGTATACAGGTAGTCCCAGTATGATTGATTTGACAAATGCCCATACCTTTTGTTCTATTAATAATTTTAATTTTTTCTTTGTTTTTAATTATTACTACAGCACTGCGCTACAGTAATAATGCATAAATTTTTTTTTTTTTAGAAACCAAATTTTCAAATTTTATATCTGATATACAAAGTTTTAGAAAAAAATTCAAAGTAGCCAATTTATGATTCTGATTTTTAGCAAAATATTTGTGCTTGTGTGTAATAAAAGTTAATCCGTTCATTTTCTATGGTTTTTTTTTTCAAATTCGCGAATAATTTTATTCAATAATATTATCATATTACCATATTAAGAAAAATCGTAGAAAATTAACAGATTAATCTTTATTAGATATTTAAGCACCAGAATTTTTCTAAAAATCAAGTTTACAAAATGGATATTTAAAATTTTTTCAAAAAACTCAAGTGTAAAATATCTAGTTTGAAAATTTGCGTCCTAAAATAAAAAAATATACACTTTATTGCTGTAGTAATAATAAAAAAAAAAAAAAAAAGTTCAAAATTATTAATAGAACAAAAGTACTAAGATTTTTTATACCGTACTAGAATCGTACTTTTTATAATATTAAATTCTGAAAAACAATGAATAATTTAAAATCCTCAATAGGCAACATACTTAATAATATTATAAAGCACTATACAGAGCGCACGTAGCGCGTGAAGTCTCGTAGTAAACGATGGACCGCAGACGAATCTTTAAAGCAATACAGTAATTCTAAGTAACAACGATAGAATCGCATTCGTTTGTCCTATACGATACTTTTGCATTTCGCTTGCCGACAAATTATTATTCGAAATAAAGAAATTCATCTGCTCAACGAGTAAAACCAATCGCAACCGCCGAATGATAAAATGACTTTTGGGTTTTTTCACACGGGTTTACTCGCTCACCCGCTTTCTACGGAAAGAAAATACAAATCGGAGCGTGAACACTACTATCGTATCATTTGTAAAACAATAAAATATATTATATATTGTAAATACTTCGCGACAACGATGATGATTATTTTTTAGTGAGAGAGTCAGCTAGCGCATCGGCAATGGCACTTCGATTTCAAAACGCGTCGTGTATGTACTATGTATATTGTATGTGTGTGAGAGTGTTTGTACTATAATTATTACAATTTGTGTGTAAGTAATAACATCAGTGTTTGTATAAATGCAATCGTGAACTGAGGTTATACAACACGAATAATGTATAACGAATTCATATGATAAAAAGTGTGTTCTTCGCATGTCGGGTGGGATTCTCTTGACGGGTGTATTGAATTTTAAAGAAACGATAAATTATTTCTTCAATAAAACGATTCTGAACGAAGAAAGTTAATAATATAAAAAATAAATGAGAAAAAAAAATGTTAGAAAAATATCCAAAATTTTTTTTTCACATTTCCAAAATTTTCTTGCGCCAATATCTTTCTTACGTTATTTTCTATCTATGTTTAAATTTTCATATAGTTCGGATCAAAAAATTACGGTTTCCGAGTCGTTTTTGTCAAATTTTGGGTAGTTTTTTCAAAAAAAAAAAAAAAAAATTGAAGAATTGAAAAATTCAAAAAATGACCTCTTTAAAGTACCATCTAGAGGCAAATCCGGTTTCAAAAAGTTGGTGATCAAAACTTTTGGACAAATATTTTCATACGAAAAGTTGTACACAGAAAAAAAATAAACATCATTGTACAAACACTAGTTTCTTCAATTCGTTCAGAATCTAAAAATTGAGCTAAAGCTCTGAAAGCAAATTTTTATCAATTAATGCAATTTCCATTCTTGTTGCATTCTTAAGTTCATTCAAGGTATAACATTTTAATTTTAAGTCACGATCCGTTAAGTCGGGTGACCTAGCTGGCCAATGTACATCCCCAAAATATGTGAAATGAGGTGACTTGGGGAACATTTATTATTTTTCACAAACGCATGATATTCGAATAAACGGAAATTGAAATTCCACTGATCCATAGTGGTAAGTAAATGACATTATCCGATGAATCTAATACGCTTATCTAGACCTCCCTACTCCCGTTCATCGTCGAGGGAAACTCGTCTAATTTTCGTCCCTATTCCCGTGAAGCACCCTGTATATTTCTCGAATTTCGATTTTTTTAAATCGTTAGTTTATATTTTTACGAGTTAATGAAAGTTTATTATATTTGTGATTATGTACATGATCGAAAAAAAAAAATATTACCGAATTACATTTTGTGGGGTTGAAATAATTACAGGTGGAATACGTAATGCGTGCATAAATTTAAAGTATCAATAATTACATTTTTCTTTTGCGAATTTTTATGGTTCTATAACATAGGTTAGGTTATTCGAACGTATTTGTGTTGGCCGATTATGATGATAAATTCAGATTAGTGGTGTGACTGTCTAAAATAATACAATTTTATAAAACTAATCATTAATAAAGCTATTGTTATTTATAATGTTCCATAAGGACGTTATAACCATGTATGTACAACTCACAAATTGTCCTGCACGTACTGGAACAATTAATTTGAACAATCGCATTATAATATTTTAGATCTTATTTTAGAATTTGTGAAATCAGTTGTTTTCGAAATCTGGTGAAAAAACGTCATGTTACAATTAGTAGTGATTACAAGTAGTCATTTAGAAATCGATATTAATGATTATCAATATTTTGGACAGTATTGTTGAGGAATACGTTCCAAAAGGAAACACTTCTGGGGTTGATATAATTTTTAAAGGAACTGTTATTGGTTAAAAAATAAATTAATTTTTCAAGATTTTTATCCAATAAACGACACAACCAGTGTTACTTCTTAGAAGTATGCACTGCAGAGTATTTGTGAAATATTTAAAGTAATATTTTGGTGTTCTCCATCAAAAATGATGGTTTCCGAGTCGTTTTTGTCAAATTTTTGGTAGTTTTTTTCAAAAAATAAAAAATTGAATTGAGAAATTCAAAAAATGATCTTTCT
The DNA here is from genome assembly GCA_025469315.1 of Stegophylla sp. TES_Ste_2020. Lineage (NCBI taxonomy): Eukaryota > Metazoa > Arthropoda > Insecta > Hemiptera > Aphididae > Stegophylla > Stegophylla sp. TES_Ste_2020. The sequence goes on from JAIPRM010010128.1 coordinate 5,627, forward strand.
AAAGTTGGATTTGCCTCTCTAGAGGCAAATCCAATTTCAAAAAGTTACCGATCGAAACTTTTGGACAAGTATTTCCATACGAAAAGTTGTACACAGAAAAAATAAATAAACATATAACACTAACCTAACAAATAACCTAACTAAACAAATAACCTAACCTAACATTGTAAAAACACTAGTTTCTTCACTTCGTTCAGAATCTAAAATACGCAGCGTTTAAATAAAAACGAAATATTAATAAATAATAATTCATGGAGCCTATCAATAATAATCTGATAGAATCGCGCGCAATGATCTAAATTCGATTTATTATAAAATAACGAAATAAAATCCAATTAACTTATTATATCTCGGCGAAATATCAAATATTGTTCGGCCATCCGATATTTTCACTATATATTCCCCCCTGTCTAAGAGCCAATGGTCATCCATTTGTATTTGTAACTTTCACTTACGCGCGAGCGCCTAACCGAGTTAACCGGTGTTGGCCATAAAACTAGCTTCACCCGAACACCCTCTCCTCCGCTCGGACGCGCGCGATGGATCATCATAGGGTGGTATCGCTAGTGCATAGCGCTTGTCCGGCACCCTAGCGCGAACCCACTGCTGGCCGACGCCACCTTGATCGTCTGCCCGAGGGCCGAGGGAGGGCGGTAAAATGAAATATATAAACGTAGAGTGACATAACTTGATAAAAATTGAGATGTATGGACGTCGTAAAAGCGCCGGACCTTCCATAAAAACGGATTTCTAGCAAATAGCCTTTACCCGCTATTTCTTTTTCGGAAACATTCGTATACCGCCCGGGGGGTGAAAAAGTACCCATTGACAGTATTTTACTCAGTTTTAACGTCACCCGTAAAGAATGTTCAAAACCAATTTCCATAACTTAGTACGTGCATCATAGATGTATATTTATATCAAAATATCTTTTTCCATTTAGATACAAATTCAATTTTGAAATCCTTTACGAATGAAATGTGCGTATAATATAATACATCATCCTACGTGTTCATCATTAAATATTAAAGTGGTTTATATATATATATAAAAGTTTATTTACACAGTGAATTGTAAACAGTCTTCGGACAAGGGGTAAATAATTTTGAGTTATCTAAATTTATAGATAAAAAAAAAATACTCTTATCTAAATCAATTTATCTAGATGTATATACAGGGAGATTTTTTAAGCGTGCTCACCTTCATTTTTGGCCGTAAAAATGCAAAATTTGGGATTTTCTTTTCCGGAATGTTCTAGTTACTATAAAACCAATATTTTCCATAACTTATTTTTTTCATGTCACACCTTAAGGGTGTCCTGTGGTGATATAAACTTTCTTTTTTCAAATGGCTACCCCCTATTTTAATTACGGAATTATATTCGGGTTATTTTTCTGTGAATTTCGATGTATTGAAATTAAAATTTGAACGAGTAGTTTTTGAATATTATTCAAATTTAAATATTAAGGAAAATTGTCACAATTGTAAGATGATTTTTTCAAATAATAATTTATTATTTTTTCATTATGATATTATCTATAATATATATAATATATTATATATATTATATATAATATATATATATATATATATAATATATTATATTTATTATATATAAATAATAAATAGTTATATTCATAATATAGGCATTATGAAAGAAGTGAAAACCGACGTTTTGTTATTAAATTATATCAACTAACCCTGAAAACCGAATTAAGTTTGAAACAGAAAGGTAAACTTATGTGTATTAAACGGTGTACTATATTATAATCAAATGAATAGCAAGATCCCCCTTGAAAACGTATCTGTGTTTATTATAACATTTTGGATATTAATCTAACTGACGGCTCCGTAATTTTAGCAGTTAACTGAATTTAATTTCGCGGGTTCAAACATTATTTATAATATAAAAATATCCTCATAAATTAAAACAAACACAATTTAAAATACCGAAACGCATAAACATTATTTATTCATAATAATTATTGTTACACAACGATATTTTATTTGTTTCATCGCGTCAAAAACTCGAGAACAAAATACATTTAATAAAAATTCGCACTTTACAGTCAACGGAGAGGCAGAGTGTACTTGTATAATTTAACTACCCCTACCGTAAACAAGATTAACTGTTGTTCGAAACATTAGCCGAGAGACTCGTTTCGTAACGTTTTCATTAACAATCTGTAAACATATAATACCTGAATAACCAGTGATGATGTAAAAATACGGTATTTTATATTGAATATTTTGGGAGTATTCCCAATGAGGGAGGGGGGATATGGGATTTCCTCTTCCACCACTACACGAGAATAATAGCGACCGATAGCACCTGCGTGGTAGTGTCTGTCGTCCGAATTAAGACCCTTGAGGTCATTCTACACCTGCAATAAGCGGGTGATCTACTTTCGCACCGAAATCGAGCTTTCCATTTACCCAGGGCCGTGGAGAGAAATCAAAGGCTCCAAGGACAAACTAATCCGGGCCCCCTCCCTATATCAAATATTAAACTTACTACTACTACTACTACTTACACCTAGCGTTGTCGTTTAAAATGTTTATAATAAAAAAGTTGATGTAAGGTTATATATTATATCTAATAAGGTTCAAAGAAAAAATCATATAACATGGAACAAAGTGATTCCCGAGTATTGAGTAACTTGAGAAACATTAAATGATATTTCGCTTAGTAATCGAGGACATTCGATTAAAGAATTAAAATTTTTGCATCTTATTTCGATCTAAGCGAGATGATATTTCGCTTAGATTTTTCGCATTTTTTTGACTCATAAAGCCAAAATACATCATGATACTTTTTTCGTTTTTCAATACGAAACTTTTTTTGCTAATGTATCCAGGCATTTATTATTATCGTGTAATTTGAACGCGTATGCACACAAAAATCGATTTTGAATAGAATAAAATTATTTTATTAACTAAACCTGTTTGATGAAATTTATTTATGATTAAATTCCTTAGAATTTAATTATTTTTACATTCATTTAATATACACATTTAAAAAAAAAAAATTTGTACCGCCATAGGACATTCTTGAAGTGACATGAAGTAAATGAGTTATGGAAAAAATATTTTTTATGATAACTTTAATATTCAAAAAAATTCCAATTTTCGCAATTTTACGGTCAAAAATGGTGGTGGGCACGCTTAAAAAATCACTCTGTATAATAATAATTATTATATATATATCTAATATTTATCATACGATTAAGATACTTTATTTTATATTTGTATTACACAATTTATTCACCTACTTGCGGGCTACCTTCGTTTTCTCTATTTATAATAATTATATTATTTACCAAATTAGGCCATTCTCGCAATTCCGTCCTATTGTAAAGTAATTATTGTAAGGGTAAAATTTTGAATTTAATTAGATAGCCTATACATGTAGGTGGTACATAGTATATATACAGTTTTCTTGCAGCAGATTAACCACAACCCCGACTCTTTTAGAAATAAGGGATTGCAATAATAAATCACCAATGTAATCGAATTATTTCACTTACAGTTCACTGCAAGGCGTCGTACTACGTATAAACACGGTCACTTTCGTACAGATTTATAAATAAAGAGAAAATAAAACGATTTTGACCTTTTGGTCATAATTTAAAATTAACCTCTCACATTTGCCACTTTTGTTGAAATAATATACGTCGTTTACATAATAATATATACTCTTACTATTGAGCATAAAAATGTACATTTTAATCTAAATGGAAGTTAAACCATAATAATTATGTAATGCAAGAATTTTGATAATGTTTTGGATATTTTCAAGCACAAAATTCATTTTATATGTATCAAAGAATTTTAAAATGCAACTGTGTTATTCTGCATTTTTTGAATATTTTTTACAATAGATTAAATTTAGATCAAAACATCTCCTCAAAAATTAAAATGCTTTAAAAATAATTTATTTGCTTTACCGTTTTTTTTGTTTTAATGACATAAATGGTAGAGTGAACTGTTGATTGTATAGGAACAGTAATAGTGTTGTATCTTTTGTTATCAAACGAAAAAAAAACTCGTTATTTGTAAAATGATGCTGTAGAATTAAAAAAAAAATGCATCAATTAATATGACTTGAATTTCACTGTGATAATTTTAGGGCTAGGATTTAGTAGCATAATAAATTATGTAAAAAAGCATTTTATGTATCCAAAAAAAGCAAAAAAAAAAAAATTGTTAAATTTCACTCTAAAAATAAATTCAATATTACAATAAAAAATCTGGACGTATTTTGCACTATAGGTATTCTTGTCTCCTTGGGTGGAAATCGATCTTCGAGTGTGTTGAATTTTGATCAAATGATAAATCGTTTTTTAATACCTACATCATTGATCAATTGATCAAGCAATTCTGAACAGGGATTCAGTTTAGTAAAGCTTTTTTATTAAAGCAAAAGAAGCCATTTTAATCAGTCAGTTTTATATTCTACTATATTGACAACAGAAAAATAATTTTCACATAGTTATTAAAAAAAAAATACCAAAATATTTTTCATATTACTATCTGTATTTTAATTTTCATAAAATTTGAAAAACAAAGTTTTAAAGGTAATTTTGTTAAATTTTGGGTATTTTCCCCCAAAATTTGGAAAAACTATTGAGAAATTTCCGAAAAATGACCTCTTTAAAGTACCATCTAGAGCCAAATTCTGTCAAAACTTTTGGGAAATTATTTGTATACGAAAAAAAGTACACAGGATAAAAAATAAATAAAAAATAATAATCAGTTTAAAAACACTAGCTTCTTCATTCCATATTGGAGAAAAGCTCTACATTAGGGTGGTAAAAAAAAAAAAAAATTAATATTTATTCCAAATGTAAATCTAATTTAAGTGTATACTAGTCATAAGTGCAAAGATTGTAATTAATTTAAATAATAATAATAAAAAAAAAACATTTATAATTATTACTATGCTTAATAAAAAAGAGTAGCCGGTACATTAACTATAATACGGTTTCTTTATTACTACTACTGTCTTAAACTCATAATATTACCGATACAGTCATAATCGTTTAATTTTTCTAAATTTTTTTGAAGGAATATTCCCAAGAGGTTTGGGGGGAATATTCCTAGTGGCACATAACTAGGTACGACGCAATGACGACGACGAGAGAATATAGAGCAGCGGTCCCCACCTTTTTTTTTCTTCCGTACCTCTAACTTAAATATTTTGCTATATTGTACCCCTTATGATTCAATTCTAACTTTTAAACTTTTTTCTCATAACTGATCTTAAAACGTATAAATAAAAATCCAAACGAGTATTTTTTACTCCTCGCGATGCTCTTGGTGGATGTATTGAATTTTAAAGAAATAATAAATAATTTCTTCAATAAAACGATTGTGGTGGTGCTTCTGTTTATTTAAAGACTCGAAAATTATAAAATTTATCGTAATCATCAAAAAATTTTAACTTTACTTGGTTATTTTTTATATCCTACTATTTACCGAGAACAGGAAAAAAATATGTTTTGATGAGAAATAAATACTGGAAAAAATACCTTTCTAACATTTTTTTTTCACATCTTCAAATTGCAAACCATCATTGCCACATAATAATGACATATTATATATTTTATATAAAATATGAATTATATTCTACAATCTATAATCTATAAGCTTTTCAACTTTAATAACATAAATTGTATATTTCCGAAATACGAACCGTTTAAACAAATCAAATTCAACTTTTTCCGCCGTTATACCCATTTATTTTCGCGTACCCCTTGAAATCATCTCGAGTACCCCTCGGGAACCGGGAACCGCTGATATAGAGGAAGAAAAACCCGCACACGTCTAGGCCATAGTGTTATTGTTTTGAACGGATTTGACGACGACGGGGATCCCTTCGGGGACGCCTCGTTTGGCGAGCGCGCCCGAGTGTGCTGCAGCAGCTGTGTGGTGCGGCGCGGGGGCGTGGGGGGTGTCGTCACGCCGCGCCGCGCCGGGGCGCTGAACGAGCCGTAAAAGCGCCGCGCCGTGTTTATTACCGCGTGATACGCGGACGGAGTCTTGGGCGCGCGTATACTACCTACACCGGTCGCCCGCCCGCCCGTCCGCAGAATACCGTTGTTGTTGTAATTCATTAGTTAATTGCCGGCTGCGCGCGCGCGCCCTGTGTTTAATTAAAATTAACGCCGGCACATATAATATACATGTATAGTAATAATAATAATAATAATAATAATATAATGTCGTATATTATAATACGGGCGTGGGTGGTGGGGCATCGTCTTCTTGTCTCAAGGCGGCCGTATAATTAAAACCGAGCGGTGTGCGCGCATTATAATGTACGTACACCGGCCGGGGCGCTTTAACGGGGCGCGCGGGAGCGGTGGTGCCCTCACTCCCCCCTCCCCTCCTCCGGACGGTACCGGTGGTATACCCTTTTGCGCAGCGCGCATTAATCGGCGGGTTATACGCGCGCGGCCGTGTTGTGTACACGGTAGTTATATACGCGCGGCGGCGGCGACGATGGTCTCCACGCCGCCGCAGCCGCCGCCGCCATCTTTGGCGCGCGCATTGATTAAGCAATCCGTACGCAAACTACCGCGGCGGTTTTAATTAATTAAATTCCACCGGCATATTATATTATAGTATAGGTGTGTTGTAGGATGTGTATCATAATACTCGTGCCGAGTATATGCCGAGTACGTGTGGCGGCGGCATTATACACAGGGCCGGATTAAGGAAAAATACGCCCTAAGGCGTATGAATTTACCGGCGCCCCGGCCGAGGGAGCTCTTAGAAATTTTCACCGGATAGGCTAATATATATATATATATATATGTATATATACGTATTATAATAGGGTAGTTTTTAACCATAGAGGTGAAATTTTTTGAAATTTTATTAATCTGAGATGAATTTTCCATTTTTAGATTCTGAGTAATGGAGTGAAGAAGCTTATGTTTAAAACAATAATGTTTACTGTATATTTTTTTTCGGTCACTCATTTTTATAAAGTAAAAACTACCCAGGCTCTCAGGTCTAGACGGTACTTTAGTGATTTAGCCATTTTTAGCCAGACATTTTAAATTTTATTTTTTTTTTTCTGAAATTCGAGAAAACTATCTAAAATTTAACAAGAATGCCTTTAATACCTACTCTTTTTTTTTTTAATTCAGACTTTATGAAAATTTAAATATTGATAGGCAATAATATTATGAAGGTTATGTTAATCAAAGAAAATTTTTAATATGTGTTCAACATTTATCACAATTCATAATGATGGAAATAAATAAGAATAATATATAACATTATCATAATATTATATTCTGTATGCAAATTACACACAAAATTATTTAGGTGAAGTATTTACGAAAATTTTCAGTAAAATTCATTACAAAAACCGGAGAAAAAAATATAAATTTTGATTGTGATTGTTGACTTAGGCATTTATTTGGCGCCTTGTAAAATGTAGCGCTCTAGGCAATCGCCTATTATACTGCCTATACGTTAATCCGGCCCTGATTATACCATGTATACAGGCCCGGACTACCCTTGGGGGGAGGGGGTGTTCGCTATTTTGGGACCCCGGACGAAATCTAAGAATTCTATATTTCATTTAAATAAAGTAAATTAAAAATCTTTATGACATACTTCGCGCCATGAGTATTTTCACTACTCCTCAGGCGGGGGATTTGGTGGGTGTGTTAAATTTTAAAGAAATGATAATGTAGATAATTTCTTTAACAAAACAATTTTAAGTAGAACTTCTTCACTTTGTATAAAACAATTTTATTACATTAAAAAAATTACGGTTTTTACTCGGCCAATTTTACACATCCCACTATTAACTAAGAATAGGAAAAAAATATTTATGGAAAAAAAAAAAGTTAGAAAAAAATTGCTAACATTTAATTTTTCATATTTTCAAAATTTTCTTTCATCATAATATTTTCCAAATTATTGCCTATCCGCACTCTAATTTTCATAAAATAAAGTATGGATAAAAGAAAAACAAAATATGTAAAGCCGTTTTTACTTTTTATCAAATTTCGTGTGTAGCTCTTCTCTCATTTCGGAGAGACTATTAAGAATCTCGAAAAATGTTTTCCTAATAGTACATTTGCTCGTCGGGGTGTTCTCCGCACGTCGGGTAGAATTCTCTTGCAGGCGAGTGTATTGAATTTTAAAAAAACGTTAAATCATTTCTTCAATAAAACGATTCTGAACGAATAAAGTTAATAATATAAAAAATAAATGTGAAAAAAATATTAGAAAAATGTCCAAAATTTTTTTTTCACATTTCCAAAATTTTCTCGCGCCAAAATCTTTTTTATATTATTTTCTATCTATGTTTAAATTTTCATATAGTTTGGATCAAAAAATGATGGTTTTCGAGTCGTTTTTTTAAAATTTTGTGTTGTTTTTTTCAAAAAAAAAAAAAAAAA
>JAIPRM010010129.1:0-14051 GCA_025469315.1 Stegophylla sp. TES_Ste_2020
GGAAAAAGTATTGAGAAATTGGAAAAATGACCTCTCTAAAGTACCATCTGGGTGTGATTCCAGTTCTTTAGAGATATTGATCGAAACTTTTGGTCCAGTATTTCTATACGAAAAAGTGTTTCCAGAATGAGAAAAAAAAAAAAATAAACATCATTGTAAAATCATAAGCTTCTTCACTTCGTTCAGAATCTAAAAGTTGTTCATATGACAGCGATGATTCGCAAAATGATTGCTTATTTGGTCAACGGTATTCGTTCGTTAAAGGTCAAACATAATTCGCACTGTGGGTATTGTTCGCTCATCTGGTGGGATACTCTTAATAAGTGTTTTTCATTTTAAAGAAACACTAATTTCTTTAAAATGTGTGTTTCTAAAACATAAGAAAAATCATTTCTTCAATAAAACCATTCTGAGTGGAGCTTCAGTTAATTATACAGAACAATAATTATAAGTTTTGTGTTGTGTATGAATAACAATTTCGTAGCAGAATAATCAAAGTAAATTACATTATTCGTAAGTATAATCCATTTAGCACTGCAGTTTTATTTATATAAGTTTTTATAATTAAAATTGTATTCAATTGATTTTAACAAATATGTAAATATAAGTTGACTTTGAATAAGATTGTATAACATTTTTTATCCTAATAACAATAAATTGAATATGTTACGAAATAATAACAAAAATAAATCTGCCATTATTTAGATTAACAGTAATTTGAGTAGAAGTTGTGACTTAAAACCCTAATAAAAAATTGATAATTGGGCCAACCTTTAAGGAAATTCAACCACAGGAAAAAAAACCACATCCAATGTTATATTTTTTGTATTATGATTTATAATACTTTTCATAGTGTAATATAGTGAGTTGTGTTATAACCAGATTAGGTTAGGTCAGCTTAGGTTATAACCTTATAAACCTAGGTTTAAAATATACTAAGTACCAGGTACATTAAAATAAATAATAAGAAAAATCAAAATCACGCATATGAACTTGTTGATTATTTTACAGTTTTATGATAAATTCCACTTCGCTAAACATAAAACTTTTTTAATATTTTGATTTCTTAAAAAAATTTGCTATGTACCTACACGATAATGTTTTTCGTTCATAAATTTTTTTTTTTTCGAAATTTGAACGAATAATTAAAATATGATCAAAATGTACAACGCTACATGGTAATATATTTTATAACACTGAATGTGTTTTATGTAGTTGTAAATTTAACGTAAAAAAACGTTTAAAATATTATATTTAATTCAATGTAAATAGTAAATACAATATGTAAATGGCATGCACATAGCATGAAAAGTGAAAAATGATAATTAAATAAAAATAATAATAATTTTAGAAAAGGTTACACAGAACACATTGGACACGTAAACGAGAGACTGAGAAACACAACCAATTTTCATAATGAAGTTAATTTGAACAGTAATATAATATTGAAAGTATTATTAAAAAGTATTTTTCAAATTAAATATTAATCAATATAATAAATAAACCTAACCCTTTTTACGCATTTAACTTTCTTTTTTTTTTTTTTTTTTATCATTTGACATTGATTTACATTGAAACTTTCCACTGTTCCACGGGAATGTTGTACTTAATCGTGAGCGTAATCTATATTTATAGGGAGAGAAGTGAAATACTTTTTTTTATAAGATGGGTACCCCCACATTAATTTCTTTTCATAACATTTTGTAAAGTAATTTTCAAAACAGAAAATAAATTTTAAAAAGAAGGAAAAAAAAAGTAAGAAAAATATGACTTCTTATATGTATATATTGCTATACGTACGTAATTACCATAATATTTTAATTAATTTCAGATTTTCTATCATTCGGAATTTCTTTTGCTCGTATTTCGAATAATATAATGTTATCTTTACAAAATACCGTTCGAAAACTACAGTCATGTCATCCGAGAAGGCTAGATTTCTTTTCACTCCACGACACTAAACCTCGAAGTTCATTCAATAAATTTTTAAAACAATGTAAAACAATCAATATTTTGTAAAATAGTAACTAACCTTCATTTGAGATTAACTTACGCTTTCAAATAACTCAACTACAATCATAACTAGGGCTAGGGACTTATAGCTCTAAAAAAACTTAAAATATGCATGCATTTTACCTTTAAAAATGTACCAAATATGCTATAAAATTTACGAAATATACTCTAAAAATATACAAAAATGCTAAAATAATCTTTTATAAAACATTAATTTCACTTTAAAATCTCAAAATATTTAAAAATTGTATTGTATAATATATTTTAATATGTATTATTAATTCTTCTTCCATTATTTTATGAAATTTCTTTTTTTTTCAATCTTTATTCTTTTTAAGCTTACATTTAAACAAATAAAAACGAGGTGACGGGTCATTTACAATCTACGTTTTAAGTTTTGATTATTTTTTTTTTCTCTCATAAAACGTTTTCTGACACTGAAATTATATCCCTACCGCGTAAAAGCACGGCCAGTGTTTGGGCCGATGAGTGAGCGGAGTGAGTGCCGATTATGTTTGTTTATGAATGATTTCATAGTTGACAATTTTGAAATGTATTACTGATCATATAATATTTATCTTAATTTATAGTGTTTTAAATAATTCGAAATGCAACACCTGAGATTTTTCCAAAAATTATTAATAAAACAAGTTGTTAGTTATTATATTTACCGAATTCTGAGAACCACTAAACAATCATACAAAACTGACGTTCTGTGGTTGGTGGAAATGGGAATTAATTAAATATTAATTATTTATTTGGTCCCCGCCTTAGATAATTAAGGAATTATCCTAACTTTCTACTGGAATAGTAACAGCTGTCTGCTACGCACAATATTGAAGTGAAGAAAATTGATAAAATATGTTTTTAATTCAATATACCTTTTAATATCATATAGATATATATTTAATTATCATTTCTCCAATTAAAAGACATTTAGGAAAGATTTTATTGTATGAGTATATTATTGTATAACTATAATTAATAATACAAAAAAAAAAAAGGTTTTTCTTCCACCACAACTTAAATTCAGATAAATCTTTTTCGCACCTACTGAAATACGTAATACACCTAAAATGTAAAATAACATAATATACTGAAATTTACATGTTAAATGACTTTACCCAATTTCTTCCGAGTGTAAAAACTTAGTTCTGTATTATTTTATTCTCGATTTTCTCTACATTAAAGTGAATAAATTTCTCTCTCTTTTTTTCACTGTTATCCCGTACATAATATTAGGTATGTTATTAATAATTATGGTAAGTATTATTTAATAATTATTTTATTAGATATTGTAATTATCACAATAACATAATTAAATACTTCATACTTGATATCAATTCATAATCTATTCTTATTTCACACACTAGTTACAATAAAATATAATAGACTGCGAGTCAGTCACAGATCTCTCTGGGGACGCTTCTGCAGTGGCGGAATGGGGGGGATTCCGCCACTCCCCGTAGACACGCGTACATGTCTGTTAAACGTTTCTATATAAATATTATGCGCGTAACGTTTCGGTTGCGGTTAATTTTCGAATTTCCATTTATGCGAATTCTCAATTATTAATCCGTTCTCCATTTTTGATGCGCTCTTTAAAAAGTTTTACTACCGTGCAGAATAAAAATGATGTTCTCGAAGCAGACACTGTTTTTTTATCGGTACGCTAGTGCGAGATGGTAAATAATTAAACGAATTGTTAATATTTATTCCGTATACACTTGTAAATTATTTCCAGAAAAATGTTTGTTGTTTGACCTGAAAAAAAAAAAAAACAAAAATGGTTTAAGACCGCGTCCGTTTGTTGTTAAACGAAGTGCAAATGAAAACTAAAAAAAAAAAAAAAATCGTTAGATAAATAATAAATTGTTTGTACTAAGTGTATGGAACGTATATTAAAATTCTACCGTCCGTCTCCTCTAATGGAAAAAAAAATTCACTCCGAAAAATAGAGTACACAAAAACACACACACACACACACACACACACACTCAAATACGTGTAAGATGTTCCGTGAGAATTTACCCCATTGCATCTGAGATAATGAATATAATATTAAATATAATCAAATTTTAGCTAATTTTTGTAACGACTTACGGGGGACTGATTCCAACAAAAATTCGTATTTTAATTTAATTTAAATATTTAAGCAAATATTTTCAAAAACAACTTTTATTTTCTTTATTTTTTAAAAACTTTGAAAACGAATATTTTATTGACTTTATTTTTTATGAAAAATTTGAAGACTCGACTTTTTATTTATTTCATTTTATTTTTTAACAGTATTAATGAAAATGAGATGAGCTATTATTAAAACGCTAAATAAAAATAAAATGACAAACCGTCAAATTTTTCCAAAAAAATAGACTTTAAAATGATTATTTCCCAATTCCCGAAAATATTATCGAATCTTTTAAAAATTGTCTATTATATTTTTATTCATAATGGTTCTATGATATCAATTTTTCAACCCCCCCCCCTCTTATCCCGAAAGTTTATCCAAGATAAGGCTTCTAGACTTTAAGGGCTTTCATTGAGGAAAAATTGATCATTTTCACGAATAATAATGAAAAATATATATATGGTGTATTCTGATATAAGAAAGTTTTTTTTTTTTAAACATTCAACACACCCATCAACTATATTAACTCAGCCGCAAATAATACCCATGGTGCAAAATATATCAGACTTTTTTCAAATTTTTTCCTCGAAAACGTTTAAATTTAATCAACAACGGATATTAATTTTCATAATATAATCGCTGAGCAGAAAATAAACAGAATTTCATTATTTTCAGTATCTCAGTAGTTGGGGTAATACACTCGTCTTGGGATAATACACTCGCACACAATGAAGTCACAACAAGACGCGTATGCATATTTATTATCGTGGGCTCGAGTGAAAAGAGTGACTTTTACTCCGAAACCCGACAGACGTTATGTCAATTACGCTGCGGTTACACACACACACACACACACACACACACCCTCCCCCCACCCATCGTTGAATCAGTATATTTCACGTGTAACCACCGGCCGATTCTCCGTCGCGGCGGCGGCGGCGGTTGAATACTTATCTCGCTTCGGCTCTCCAGGGTCGTCGTTGTTCGGTTTCTCACCCTATTTATTATACGACTGCCGCAATACGTATACATTATTGGTACACCTATACACACACATATTATATATATATACATGTATGTGTAGTACATTCACAGGCAGACACACACACACACACACACACATCAGCGGTGGATCCTGGTGGGAGGCAAAGGGAAGCCATATTTTTCGCCCTCCCCGACTGCCCGAGATTACAGCTTTTTCACAAGGTTCTTTCGGGGGTTACGAACGGAGGTGCAATGTCGTTCTTTATTATTCGATTGAAAGGTCACAGACGGCACTGAACCGTGGCCATGAATTTCATATACAACGTACAGCTGATTCTGTAGTAGTATTCTGCCCTGTTAAGAAAAATTGTCGAAAAAACAAACACATTAGTTTCGAGGCAAACGCGTGTTTGTATTTTTCAATTTCTTTCATCTTTATTATTTTCTATTGTATTTGATATTTTTAATCAATAAAATAATAACAAAAGAGCTTTATTGAGTTATTATATAAATTAAAGTTTTAGTTCTATGTTGTTACTTAGCAACATAGTCCGCGAATAGTTTTTTTTACTAAGGAAAAACGCCGAAGTTATTTTTAAACGGTATTGTTGTTTATTAATTATAAATCGTCTATGTATTTATTCATTAAGAATTAATGCCGTAAGTATACAATACTCTTTTCTATATATTTATTTATTATACAAAAAGTCATATTATAAATATATTTTTTAATTATTTTAAAACATTTTAAATAAATGTATGTTGAAAGGATATGACAAAACATGATAATTATATTATAATATTACAAAATTAAATAGCTTTTTACAAATAAAAAAGTCAAAATTAAATTTATTATTTCAATTTGTTTTCGAATACTGGTATGTTTTCCCTAGACTGTCTTCTATTTTGTGGTAGGACTTGTTTCAAATTGTAAAGAATATCGTTTCTTTTATCTATATGAATGCCACATAGTTAAAGTGCAGCCATTCTAGATATTTTCATTACAATTTTTTTTTTAAATCTCGCTGTGCATATTCATCTTCAAAATGACATTTTGTGTACAAAATAAGGAAAATAAGAATGGGCACGACGTATAGTTTAAGTATGCCGAGTTTGGTTTTGAGTGGCACCAGACATGTTTCGTTCAGTAGTAGGTAAAGTAGTCCACGGATTACGTTTTTAGTAATGCCAGTGGTGTGTTTGCCGAATCCATGTTAATTATATGCCAAATATTCGGTATAACTATATAATATCTGATAGCTTTGCGTGTTTTCGAGCGGGCCCAGGAGGGATGAATCGCGTTCGGCCAGTTCAGCTCGTGTTATTTTGAAAATAATTTTTAAAAACTTGATTCGTGCAAATTCGTGCTAATTATACTTTAAATTTTGGTGCGAAAATGTTTCAAACGTTTAAAGGTGGGTCGGGCAACATAAATATGAGTGATACACAGATTTCGGTGGGACGGCTCTCCGTTGAGTGTGTGGTATGTTGTTATACGATATAATAGACATATATATATATATATATTGAACATATCAATGCACGCTATAAAAAAAAAAAAATCTGACGAAATTCGATGAAGCTTATGGGGAGATATGGGAAAAACGAAAAATAAATAAAACAATTTTCCCGACGAGTAAATTGTTTTCGCCGGACGACCGGGGGATATATTAAAACACCGAACCGTTTAAGCCACACCACCTTCCCTTCGCAAGTTTACCCCCTCAGCACACATTATCCCCTCTAAAATACACACACACACACACACACACAAAATATATATAATTTTTTTTTATATTATTATAACATCTCTTGTCCAGATTGATGTAATAATAACCTAAATATAATAATAATAATAACAACAACAATGTACTCGTAGTCGTCCTGATCGCCTAAGCACACCTCACCATCCCTGAGCATCACTAACCTCCCCTGCAGACAATGCAGTAGATATCCCCAGCACCGCTTTATATACCAAAATACTATTAACCTAATATAATATAATGCATATAGTATATACTACGTATATGAGCACACAATACGTACATATCGACAGAGTTTCACGGTCGGGCGGGTCCGGTTGGCCATGTCAGCAATTCTTCCGTGGGCTTGGATGCAGAGTTATTATTATTATTAATATTATGAAGTCGATTTTAGTGTCCTATCGTCCTTCTTCCGTAGGTTTGGACACCACTACCACATCGTTATACGATAAACCTATGACGTGTCTACTATTAGGTATATTTTATAATATTACGTTATTATTGCATATAATATACGCAGGTATATTTGTAATACGTCATAACGGATTCCCGAATTTTTACGCTCTAAAAAAATGTCTTTTAGGTTCTGAGCGAAGTGAAGAAGCTAGTGTTTTTACAATGATGTTTATTTTTTTTATTTATTTTTTTCTGTGTACAACTTTTCGTTTAGAAATACTTGTTCAAAACATTCGATCAGTAACATTTTGACACCGGATTTGCCTCTTGATTGTACTTTAGAAAGGTAATTTTTTCAATTTCTCAATTCTTTAATTTTTTTTTTTTGGAAAAAACTACCCAAAATTTGACAAAAACTACACGGAAACCATCATTTTTTGATCCGAATTTTATGAAAATTTAAACACAGATAGAAAATCGTATAAGAAAGATTTTGACGCAAGAAAATTTTGAAAATGTGAAAAAAAATTTTGGACATTTTTCTAACATTCTTTTTTTCTCATTTATTTTTTATATTATTAACTTCCCTCGTTCAGAATCTTTTTATTGAAGAAATGATTTATCATTTGTTTAAAATTAAATACACCCGTCAAGAGAATCCCACCCGTCGTGCGAAGAACACCCATCGTGCGAAGTATAGTAACTATGATACGTCCTTAAAATCAATGAAATAGCCAGTGAAGTGGCGGTTAGAATACAGACAGGCAATAAATGACACTATGGGTTAGCAAAAACATTAGGCTAAAGAACTAAAAAAGAAATTATACATTACACTGATCCGCCCATTTATTTTCTATATGAAGCAGAAACGTGGTCGTTGAGGAAATCTGACGAAAATAAATTTTTAATGCTGGAAAGAAAAATATCGAGGAAAAATTTTGGACCCGTCAAGGATAAAACCAGTGGAGAATGGAGAAGAAGAAAAAATGCAGAGCTCGAATTGTTATTTCAAAACAAAACCATAACAGAGGTGATAAAAATACGAAGACTCCAATGGGCTCGGTGGAGTCAAAATGAATTAATTAGAGCGCAGTGATGGAACAAAACCCGTGTCGGAAATGACCGCTTGGAAGACCCAAAACAAGATGGGGAAGACTTAGTCAAAAAAAATGTGCGACCGCTAGGTGGAGGAACGAATTGGAAAGAAAAAGCAATGAATAGAGAAAAATGGAGGAGTGTGTGTGAAATGGGTATGGTCTTGAAAGGCCTTTTTAACTTTAAATATGCCGGACATATTTTGCACTATTGATATTCTTCGCTCCTCGAGTCAGATACTCTTGGTGGGTGTGTAGAATTTTAAAGAATACGTGATTTCTTCAATAAAAAGGATTTTGAACGAAGGAAGTCAATAAATAATATAGAGAACAATAATAGTCGTCGTTTGCGACACACCCACTGAGAGCGCCCGACTCCGAAGGGGGAAGAATATCCGTGGTGTCTCGACGTCACTGCTGATGATTACGAATATCATTCTGGAAATCATTTCTCTTGTTTTCGCCCTGTATATAAGCGCCCACGTGTGTGTGTGTGTGTGTGTGCCATACGTAAACACGTCTTAATATCGAGTGGTCTATATGATATTTATTGTTTATTATTCTTGTCCCCCCCTTTCATTCTCTCTCTCTCTCTTTTTCTCGTACACACACACACACACTCACCACACAATTGGATAAAACCAATATATTATTGCACAGCAATATTATCTATATTATATCTGTGCGAGATGCGATAAATTACGTGCTGCGGCGACCCGTACGTATACACAGAGCAAACGGTACGTATTATTAACAATAGCCTTTATTATTATACGATAAATACGTGCGTACCGGCCGCCGCGCAGTAGATAATATATATATATATATATATTTTTTATTTACAATAAATATCGCGAGAAACGAAATAAGATAATAATATAATATACTTACCGACGTATATATATATATATATTATATTATTATTGTATTATAATTTCACGTCTCCCGGACCACGCGAATCCAAAACCGCACGCGGTACACAATATACTACGACGTAATAATAACGATATTAAATAAAATAGGTATATATAGATATTTCGTGAAAAAAACGTCACTACGCGGCCAAAGGGAATCGCGAATAGAATTGCGAATGTGTACCTAAATCATAGGTACACCCCTGTGAACATTAATACCCTATAAACAAGTGCAACGCGAACTAAACTATGTTATAATATTATATTGTGCAACAACACATCTCTTAGTTTAATTTATCCCTCTTATCAATTTTAAGGGATTATGCTGTTTTGAAAAATATGGATTGAAAATCTGGATGAATGGATTCGGGGGATGATTAGCCCTCCGGCAAATCCCTTCCTGGGCTGCGGCCCAGAAGCGCAAAATATAACACGAATACGATCCAAAATCGCAAAAAAAAAACTAATCTTTTTTGTACAACCCACAGGCGCAAATAATTTTTAAAAAATTTAAAATAAAGTTTACTTTATCAAAATCATAATTATTATTTATTTAGCTTTTACCGGGTTAGGTTAAAAGATTAAACTGATTCAATAGATAACTAAACTTATAAGGTGAACAATAGGTGAGGGGCAGTCAAAATACGAAAAATAAATGTCAAATGGGTTTAAATAAAATCGAAAAACCCCGACCGAGTTGGGTTTTTTCAATAAAGCCTTAAATCAAGGGGTTTTCCCACCCTAACTTCAACAGTAATCCACTAAGAAATATCAATTTAATAACTTAACCATACAAACATTATAGGAATTCTTCGGTCCTCAGACAATAAGTATTTAGGACGGAGGGTCCACTGTTCATGTACGATTGCCTCATCATGGAGGTTCGAGATTTAACTTACGTATTTAATAATTCGTAAATAAATAATACATATTTTTTTATAATTGAATATTTTAGAAGGTAAGGGACTGCAGAAGGTTGGATTTTCAGTTGATTTTCTGGAAATAATTATAAAAATGCACGTCATCGGCTATAGGCTGCCACTGCGGACGGAATTTAGTCGTGTCTGTACTTGTTTTTAATGTGAATTATTTTCCAAACAGAATGAAAATATTCCAGGAGCCCCTCTCCACTGACGAAAAAAAAATACATGGGTATGCGCCCTGCGATACTCGGGACTTATGAAACACAATGTGCAATAACCAAGTACTGTATATCACGTAGGTATATATCATTATGTAATAATATAATCGTGAGTCCTTAGGAGGGGGGAGTGACGGAAAAAAAAAAATAAATAACGTGAAAAAAAAAATGAAAAGGTAACTGCCACGAGTCGTTTCGTACAGCCGGCGCACAGCTCTGCACACATATACATATAAATAAAGTCAGTGACGACGACAAGACTGCTATTAGCCGGTGATGACGTGTGCGACAACTACGATCGCCCTCTGGAAATATCGTGTCGTTGTGTATTGACAGCTTTTATACGACGACGTATGTCCATGCTTAACAAACGAGATTGGACAAACTTCAGAAAGCCAAAACTATTGAACTAGGGGTGATCTCGAGGGCGTATTTAATATGAGACCATGGGGAGGGGGTCGCGAAACTAATTTTCCTTCTAAACAAATTTAAAAATAATTTACAGCTGATTACCTAATATAACCAGTGATTGTGGACAATCTGCAGTGTGTATATTTCCGAAAATGACCGATAGTCTAAGTATGTCAATTTTTCCCCATTTTCTTAGCTGATTATTGCTCATGATATGACATCATAGTAAATTTTTTCTAAAACAAAATATTTCTATAATAAACTTTCAATGGAATTTTGGTTTGTGAATGTATCAATGAGAATTGCTTTAATTAATTGTTATTCTTGTAAACTGATAATTAATTGATTGTATAATATACATATATATATATATAATTAACAAATCCGTTAATTTTTTGATGTTCAAGAAACGTGGTGATAATAAATTATTTTTAAATATCGAGATATATCAAACGGCTGTAAGAAGTAAACAATTTCAAAATGAAAATAAGTAGTAGACTTTTATTTTTTATTACACAAACAAAGATTCGAATACGATGGTTATTAACAGTCCAATATTAGATTTGTTTTTATTTGTATGCGACAACACTGAAAAAATTGCAACCAATCCACCATTTAGATACTGAGTAGTTTATGTTTCATATTTATTTATTACTATTATTTTTTTTTTTAAATTCGTTTTGAAAAATATACGATGAACAACATAATAATAATAATAATAATAATAATAATAATAATGTGAAATGCGCAAAAACTTCATTTAAAAGTACGTTATCGTGTGATTCAAACGCGGAAAAATAATTCACCCTCGTATAATATTCGCAGAATTCAGGGTTAAACGAACTGAAGTTTTCTTAAGGGTTGTCGCGTAGGACGACGATATTTAAATTTTCAGTGTACCACCTATACTTGCGCCGACAATTCTACGCCTACAGTGTAACAATCGAAAAATTACATTACTAAAATATAACATTGGCTCGTTGAAACTTGTTGGATCTTTCAACATTAGTGGTAGTCAGTGGCGGATATTGGAATTAATTTCTGTAAGAGGTGGGGGCGAAAATGTTTAAGCAAATTTAATTTTTAACATCTACTTTACTAGGCATGATTTTTTTCGATTTTTTAGTCGACAAATATAAATCGATAAATAAGTTATTTAACAATGAGCATAAAATTATATTATATATTTAGCTCATATTGTTTTTAAATTTTCATAAAGTTTGGATCACAATATTATGGTTTCCAAGTGTTTTTCGGAAAATGTTAGATAGTTTTTCCAATGATTTGCGAAAACTGTTAGAATTTCGAGAAGTAACCTCCTTAAAGTACCATCCTAAGGAAAATCCTGTTTCAAAAAGTTGCTGGTCGAGACTTTTGAACAAGTATTTCTACACGGAAAAGTGTTCGTAGGAAAAAAAATAATAATAAACATCACTGTAAAAACATTAGTTTTTTCACCACTTCTTTTAGAATCTAAAATAAACTACAGAAATTTGGATTGCTCGTTTGTTAACAACCGTTTTCTCCGACAATACATCGCCATCGATATTGTACAAAATCAAAGACAATCATTGGATTGTGCCGCCCACGTCTTTTTCTGCTTTACTTTCGTCGATGCGTACTCAGAGCTCAGTGAGAGGGTCCGGGGGATTAAAAAATACACGCGATTTCGCCATGTTTCTGCTCGAGAGGCGAACAATACTCGACAATCAAGTGTACAGTTAAGTTTCAATTTATTTTTAATTAATTTGCCTTTGCGGTATCGCCTAACAATGAGTAATCGTTTTTATTTTTATCTAGTATCCGTATTATTCTACGTTTCAAAAGTTTTCTTTATTATTATTATTATTATTATTTTTTTTTTTCGTTCAAATAACTTGACGATACGTCATGTACGTTCCGGTATTCTTACCAGTGTCCCTCGGGTATGTCATATAGGTGATCGATAAATATTTTTTTGATTTTGATTACTTTCATAATATTAGTAAAACAGTTGATCGAAAATTTTACGGAATAATTAATTTTCCGTTGCGAAATTCAGTACCAACGGCAGTTTTTTGATTTAAATCTACGGTATACATGTTTGAAGTTCACCCAACCTCCCGCCCCCTAAGCATGGTGTAAACCCAATCTTCAAAATTATTTGATATAATTATCCAAAACGATGGCCCGAAAATTAACAAATGCGTTCATATTCATAATTCTGGTGACATTTAAGCTCTGTTTTAGAAGACGTGAAGTTCTTTGCCCTCCATGGTATGACATGATATTTCATGGACGAAAATATTATTATTATTTCTCATTTTTAGCCTACATCAATTTGTATAAAATGTTTAACATGAGCATGTTTTTTTTTTTTTTTTTAACGATTTCAACAAATGTTTCAAACACTTTGCCATCCAGTGCTATTCTCAATAATTTGTTTGATTTTAACTTCATTAATTTTAATTAATTTTAACGTCGAATCTATTAAACGCACATTCAACTCTTCCGCGAAGACGCATTTTTATTTTAGACTTTATTCCATATATTAAATTATAGTTTCACCTATCGCCGCTGATGGGATAATGCTTTTGTACTTTAGCCGGGAGATTCGGAGCAAAATTTTCATAATAAATATAATATTTAAATTTTACGTCGCTACTGACACGGCACTGGAGGACTCGTTTCGAGCGCGTTACACACACACACGCAAGCACATTTTTATATATAAATACACGTATATATTATGTACAACCGGTGAGCTGCTCAGCAGCTCTACGATTTATTATTATTTAGTTTTACGATTTATATCTTTTACGTTTTGCGTTAAAATAAACGTAACTTAATCGGCAAATAAAATGCTATTCTGGGTATTACTCTCCCGTAAAAATAATGGTTCGTCTGTAAAAACTATAAAATATATTAATATGTGTATACATATATATATATACTGAGAAATTACCTACATATTAATTTTGGAGTAATCGGATTGTTGTTATTGTTTCTTTCATCCGTAATCATTTGTGTAGTCACGGCGCAAGATATTATTTTAGATTCTGAACAAAGTGAAGAAGCTAGTGTTTTTACAATGATGTTTATTATTTTTTTTTTTTTTTCTGTTAACACTTTTTCGTATAGAAATACTTGTCCAAAAGTTTCGATCAATAACTTTTTGAAACCGGATTCGCCTCTAGATTGTACTTTAGAGAGGTCATTTTTTGAATT